>JAATLQ010036294.1:21523-36960 GCA_013421005.1 Heliconius erato x Heliconius himera | reverse complement strand
TAAATTTATACTTCCATTTCTTCGCTCTGGTGTCGAGGTTAAGCGCGGCGTTGAGTTCTGCTACTCAACACGCAATGCCTCCAGAATTCGGCAGAAAGTGGGAAACGGTGTCTTAACACGAGGTCCCCTTTGCCTAACCTGCTGTGTGCAGGACACAGCGTGAAGCTGATTAAAATAAAACTAATACTCAATATTTAAGGGCAGTTTGCCAAAATACAAACAGAAAAGTATTTAAATTGTTTAAGCAGTTTCTGAGATTATCGTAAAGAAACGCACAGACACCAACGCGACCAACTGACCAAGTTTTATTACATTGTTAATTGTAATATCTTCTATGTACAGACACTGATGAGTTAGGATTTTATTGTAAGTATCGATAAGTTATGTTTTTATTACAAACATTCAATTGAAGATTATTATGGGAAGTACAAAAATGCGACCTACAGTTTTAATAACTTTCTCATAAAAAATCTTCATTGCGCTGCAATGAAGATTTTTTATATAGGTATATCAAAACACGAACATAATTCAGTGTGTTAAGTAAATAATTCTGTGGTATAAGCGGGCGAAGCCGCGAGCGGGTCGCTAGTTTAAAAATAAATAAAAAAAATAAAAATGGCTCTAAAACAAAGATGTTACATATTAGATAGTAATGGGCCAATGTACTAAGCCATAAAAGCAAAAATACTATATTAGTCATAAAGAAACGAATAATAGAGTACCTAAAAGTACCAAAAACCATATTAAAAACTATGTAGTCGATTTTTAATACCTTGTTGCAAAAGTTCTAAATTCGCATATTGACTATTAATTAGTAAGTTTGTTAGAAAATTTGTACCTTTATATTGCTTTTTGATGTAAAATTGTTATTTTTGATTAGTTTATCTAATTATTTAACTAAACACATATGGTGGTCCAACATATCGTTTTTCTTTATTAAAAGCGAATATTTAGGTAACTTACTCTACTTATTTTATATTTTAGTAATTATTTTAAAGTATTTTTTTAGTAATTATCACCTTCACGATTAAAAATGTTTTGTAAGAATGGTTGCGTAAGTAAAAAACTATTTGTAATATAAAATGAAAGATAACATGATGTAACCGACCCGGTACCAGTAAACCCATTTTAAAATAACCCATTTAAAATAATAAGAAAAATGTTATACATTTTTCAAAATTCTTTTAAATTACTTATTATTTTAATTGTTCACTTTCTAATCTCGCTTTGGCGTCTTATTAAATTTAGAGATGAAAGTAATATGTTGTGGTTTGTAATAGGTACTTATGAAATATCCCTTAAAAAACATTTTAATGAAATCAATTTTAACTATATTATCTATTTGTTTTTGCATAAACATCTCTATATATAATAAAAGAATAGAAAAGTTCTATACATGAAAGATATAATAAAAAATAAAAAAAATACTATGATATAACTACTGACGTGAATAAATTCTAGCATTGTAATAGTTCAAAGTCTAATGCAACTTATAGGATAGTTTTTATCATGAGTATAACAGACCAACTTTAGTAGGAAAATAACAATTTTAATTTCAAACGGAAACAAAAAAAAATATATATTTGTGTATGTGTATTGTAAGTTATTGTATTTTGTGTATATCATATTGTATTGTATTTATTTTTTTTGTTCGCACAGTTAACTATTAATTTAAATGATAGAGCACACCTACACAATTATCTCCCACACAACAAGGTTGGCTGGTAGAGAATGCTTTTTAGCGTTAAGCCCGCCTTTTGTATATGTATTTTTTATTTCTAAAAATGTGTGCAATAAAGAATAAATAAATAAATAAATCTCATAATCAGAACTTAACCAAACTTTCATCAAACTGCCCTTGATGTGTACCTTTTTAATAAAAAAATATCATCGAAATCGGTTGGTTTGATATTGAGTTATTCGTCCATTTGTCGCATACATATTTAGTGCAAATTTACGACTTATGTGAACTTCTCATAGATAACATTGTCAGAAATGGACCAAATTAAAATGGGATAACAAATAAAGTATTAATATAATTAATACCGATGTTCACAATAAAATGTAATGTATTTGGAAAAATCTGATTGTGAGTTCAAGGTTTATAAAAATTGATATTGTGTTTAGATGACGGGGTGATGTGAATACATTTTAATCATTGATATGTACGTTACACATTCATTTATTGATTTTTCAAGAGACCTTTCTCAAGAGTGTATATAAAAAAATACATGAAATTATCATGTTAATGAACTATCAAATATATTTTGTGAATTGTTTTACTCAAAGAAGTGAATTGTATGCAAATTTATTAATACGTTTCAAGTATGAAAAAAATAAAAATTACGTTTCTCTTTCTTTTTTTAAATGTTTTAATATAATATTTTTATTATTTATATTGATATACTATCAAATGTGGCTAAATTTTTATGGCACACAATATTACGATATCAGAGACGTAAATGCGGGAACAGAGCCGCCATCTTAGTACAGAGTAAGTAACCTATAAAGAATATAATTATGTATTATAGTGAAAGAATAAAAAGAAAGTGTGATTCCTATAAAGAATATATTATTCTAAACCATATCACACAAAAAAGCTATACACATGGCATATAAAGGTAGTAGTATAACTATTTTCAATTATTATCAACACAATCATGTCGATATTAACGTGGAATTACTTAGGTATAGTGTAATTTTAAACATTTTGAATATTCGATCGCCACTCGGAGGCATTAATTATTATTTAATAATATTTTCATTTCTGCCCTCTGGCACTAAGGCCGCTACGAGACACACCATGACTGGAAAAAATCGTTGGAAAATGGAGAACGCAGTGTCTTAACACTGTAGTGGTATATCTTACCTTGAATTGGTCCTTTAGATAGGGATAATGAAAATACACACAATACATATTAACATTACAATGTGAATTAACTAAATATGTTGACGCTTATCCCCTAGTTTCTAATAATTAATAAGGTGAACTGTTAATAAGATAACCTTCACCAACAATCCAATTTTGTTTACTTTGTAGTTAGTAGATACTTAGAACAATTTTGCTTTAGGTATAGCGCGCATTGGTGACTTTTGTCACCGTGACTGTTGCGTTACTGTCACCGTGTACATCACCCTGAATGAAGGTGCGCGCATTTGGATACCTGATAATTGGATGACTTTTTGTCCGCGGAGGATGGTAACACGCCCGTGACGCAACTGTCACCGCGTCCATAGGTTTGTATGCCCGTGCGCGCATTAGAAACTAAATGTCATTTCGTGCCCCCTCCCCCTTGCAGTTTCGATACTAGTCTTCCGCATAAACAAGAAACAGCAGCGTGCAGCTCCGAATTTTAATTTCAAGAATGGCGTCAATTTCATCTCCAAGGCAAACGTGTGTTTTCATGAAGATGAAATAGACAACGATATACTGATTGACGAAATTGAGTTGAGGCCGTAGCTCTATGACAAATCCCTAAACGATTATTCTTTCGACGTTTGCTTTTTTTTCTATTTCTTAATATTATATAAGTGCACAGACAACCATCTCTTCGAGATCCATATTATCAAATGTAAAAAATTTCGTCACTGTCACCGCAAGTGCGCGCAGTCGCGAAAAGCATGGTGACATGACAGTGACAAAGAATTTATTGTCACCGTGACAAAAGTTACCAATGCGCGCTCTCCCTTAGATATATATATTTTTATCAACAGTCAAATAATCAAGACTTTTTAAAAGTAATTTATTTGCCAAAAATCTAACCAGCGCGATTTTGGAAATGATGTCTTATGCACAGCGCCATCTATTACTTACAGTTGAGCTGTAACCGAACATAGTTAAAAAAATACTACTTTTTTATGTAAATTTATTTTAAGTATAGATTACACTTAACCTATTACTATTAATCGAAAACGTTGTTTGACCAAAATGTTAAATAAATCAGCTTCACGCTGTATCCCGCACACAGCAGGGTAGGCAGATGGAACCTCGTCTTAAGACACTCTGTTCCCCACTTTCCGCCGAATTCTGGAGGCATTGCGTGCTGAGTGGCGGAACTCAACGCCGCGCTTTACATCGACACCAGAGCGAAGAAATGAAAATATTAATGTAAATAAATATTTCACTTCCTCGAGTGGGGATCGAACCCACAACCAGTCAAGATTTAACAGTCACACTTTGTGCCTCTACGCCACGACCGGCCGACCAAAATGTTAAAATGATTAATAATCTTTTCCGACGTAATGAATGTTTAACAAATAATAACCTACAACACAACAGTATGTTTTATGCGTTATCAAGATACGTTACGTATTTGTTGTCAATAGATAGCGTTACATGTACCTATTTCTAGTATCTCAAATATAAACTTCTCGAAAACTTAAATACATATATCTTTTGATAGAGTGAAACGATTACAATGAAATATAAACTAAAATGTACTCTGAGTTACTTACAATTTTTATGTCTAAAAGTTGCTAACATTTGTTTTGTACTTTTTACGTGATACGTGATCACATAAACAGACAAACGGACAAAAAGTGCTGGAAATGGATTCTGTTAGTTATTCTTTAACCCACTGGCAATTTTTTTTAAATATTTTCAATGTACAAAAACGACTTTTCTACAGATTTATTATAAGTATAGATTAAAGCTAGCATTTAAATAGCGTTGTAATGATTATAATAAAGTAGTTCATATCCAGCATTCAAGGGTTTAATTACGATTCCGAACCGTACAACACCAGGTTCCCTCTGCCTACCCTGCTATAGGTGGGATACAGGGTTAATGTGGTTTTAATTTTATTTATTTATGAACTGATTAAAATAAAACAAATACTAAATGTTAAAGGAAATAAAATTCAAAAATTGCAGTAAAATCGGTTAAGCCGTTTCTGAGATTAATGTGAACAAATCAGACAAGCACACAGCACAGACAGACAAGCTGACGAAGGTTTATTACATTCTTTAATTCCCATAATAACATTTTTTTTATATATCTTCAATGTAAAGACACCGGTGATATTTTTTTTACATTTTTAAAGTGTTATTCCACACTTAGGAGTGTGCGTGTTATTCCCTACAGAGAAGCTAAGAACATTAATAAGTTGTAACAAGCGTATAAAAATTTCGACGTAGTTTGATGAGAAGATATGGTTTAGTGGTCAGAGCGCCTGGTCGGTTTCCAGGAGGCGCGGGTTCGAGCCCCGCTATATTCAATTTTTTATATTTTCTAAATAAGTAGACGCCGATTTTTATTGTAGGTAAGTATCGATAAGTTGTATATTAAATAATTCAGTAGTCTTCAAGTATTGAATTATTTACAGGCGAAACCGCGAGCGAGTCGCTAGTAATTATATAAAATTGTATTTCTTATTTAACTACACTTATCTATAATAAATACTTCTTTTAAAACCTACAATACTTATTTATAAAATAAATACTTATTTTTACTGAAAATATCTTCTTACTGAAAATAAAAATGATCTTCTGAATAATCTTCTTACTGAAAATAAAAATGAAAATAATGGCAAGAGAATTTACGTCTTCGCAAACTTGCAGTCAGCAATTAGCACAAAATAAAATATATTCTCTCCTTATATATCATACTTCATTTCAGGTTATAGAACCACATCCTGATCCAGAATGGACTCTTCTATGGTATTTAAGAAAAAAATTACGCCTTACCGGGACAAAATTAGGATGCGCAGAAGGAGGCTGTGGGGCGTGTACAGTTATGGTCTCAAAATATAATCGCAAGGAGAAAAAAACAATGTATCCTTTTTAAGTAACATTTGATCATAGATTTACTTAATACTAATGATTTTAATACAAGTTTATGGTAACGATATTTTCCTATGGCTATTCAGTCATCTCGCGGTAAATGCATGCCTCGCGCCAGTATGTGCTATGCACGGCTTAGCTGTCACGACTGTAGAAGGTATCGGTTCCATTAAAACAAAACTCCATCCAGTACAAGAAAGACTTGCAAAAGCTCATGGATCTCAATGTGGATTCTGTACTCCTGGCATAGTGATGTCAATGTACAGTTTGTTACGAAGTTGTGAAAAAATCAAATACTCCGACATGGAAGTTGCATTTCAAGGGAATTTATGTAGGTGCACAGGCTATCGGGCTATTATAGAGGGATATAAAACATTCCTTGAGGATTGGGAAACAAATCGTGTATCAAGTTTCTCCAATACAAGTAACGATGGCGTATGTGCAATGGGCAAGGATTGTTGCAAAAACAAGACTGACAATAGTGAAACTGAATATATTTTTGATAAATCATCGTTTTTGCCTTATGATCCGAGTCAGGAACCTATATTTCCACCTGAATTAAAGCTATCATCGGTTTATGACGATCAATACCTTATATACCGTGGAAACAAAACAGCTTGGTACAGACCTACAACATTAAAAGAATTACTGAATCTAAAACAACAATTTCCTGATGCTAAAATAGTAGTCGGGAATACAGAAGTCGGAGTGGAAGTAAAATTTAAGCATAGTGTTTATCCTGTCATAATTATGCCTAACTGTGTACAGCAAATGAATACAGTAACAGAAACAGAAACCGGACTATCAGTGGGTGCATCTGTTACTTTGATGGAAATGGAGAATGTATTTAGAAAATATATAGACATTTTACCTAAATATAAAACAAGGACGCTAATAGCTATAGTAAACATGTTAAATTGGTTTGCGGGCAAACAGATAAGGAACGTGGCAGCGATTGGCGGTAATATTATGACTGGAAGTCCAATATCAGATTTAAATCCAATTTTAATGTCATTAAAAGTGAAACTTAATCTATTGAGTAAAAAAGATGGCCCTAGATCTGTTTTAATGGATGAGACTTTTTTTACGGGGTATAGAAAAAATGTTGTGAAACCTTATGAAATTTTACTTTCAATAGAAATCCCTTATTCGAATCCATATCAATATATAAAGGCATACAAGCAAGCTAAGCGTCGAGAAGATGATATTTCCATAGTTACGGCTGCTGTTAATGTGGAATTTGAGAAGAATTCAAATATAATAAAAAATCTAGGCTTGGCTTTTGGTGGCATGGCACCATTTACTAAAATAGCCACTAAAACTAATGAAGCGCTAAAAGGCATGTCCTGGTCTGAAGTGATGTTAGAGAAAGCTTATACGTATATGTTAGATGAATTACCGTTGGGTCCGTCGGTACCTGGAGGTAACGTGTTATATAGAAGAGCGTTAACTATGAGTCTGTTCTTAAAAGCTTATTTAGCTGTAGCAAAAGAAATGTCTCAGGACAAAATAAATATAGAAATGATAAAGCCTTATTATAGTAGTGGTGCAGAACAGTTTCACGGTGGCATGCCAACAAGCTCTCAATATTTTGAATTAGTGAAAGACAAGCAGGTTAAAACGGATGCAGTCGGTAAAGTGATTCCACACGTCTCAGCTTTAAAACAAGTTACAGGTGAAGCAATCTACTGCGATGACATCCCTATGGTAGAAGGAGAATTGTATTTAGCATTCGTTCTGAGCTCAAAAGCACACGCTAAAATTATTTCTGTCAATCCTGATGAAGCATTGAAACAGCCAGGAGTAGTGGCATTTTTTTCAGCGAAAGACTTGACACCAGATCAAAATACTATTGGTCCTATTTTCCATGATGAAGAACTATTTGCAAGTGAAAAAGTAATAAGCCAAGGACAGACAATAGGTGTTGTAATAGCGGAAGATCAACAAACAGCGCAAGCTGCAGCAAGGAAAGTTAAAGTCGAATATGAAGAATTACAACCAATTATAGTTACGATAGAAGATGCCATTAAACATAATTCTTTTTATAAACAATTTCCAAAGACTATACGAAAAGGCAATGTCAAATCTGAATTTGAAAATCCAAATAATATAGTTATTAAGGGAGAATGTCGCATGGGAGGCCAAGAACACTTTTACTTAGAAACTCATGCGGCGTACGCAATTCCAAAGAAAGAAGATGACGAATTGGAAATATTTTGTTCTAGTCAACATCCTTCAGAAGTAGCGGTATGCAAAAATATTTTGTTATATTACAAAATGTAAAATAAAATCATTTAAAATAGCTATACACCAATATAACAATTACATGTGCTTATTATTTTTATAATTATTATTAATTATTATTCTTTTTAGTAATTTATAAATAAAGCTTACAAATACATTTATAATTTTAGAAATTAGCTAGTCATGTTCTACATGTACCTATGAACAGAATAGTAGCGCGAGTAAAACGTATGGGAGGCGGTTTTGGTGGAAAAGAATCACGAGGGATATTAATTTCTTTGCCGGTGGCGCTCGCCGCTCATAAACTTCAAAAACCTGTACGTTGTATGTTAGATCGAGATGAAGACATGCAAATGACTGGAACGAGACATCCTTTTCTAATCAAATATGAAGTAGCAGTTACTAAGGAAGGGAAAATAATGGCAGCCGTAGTAAATATCTATAATAATGGAGGATATTCTATCGATTTATCTGGACCCGTATGTAATGGTTTGTTTAATTGAATAATATGTGGTTTCATTTTAATATAATCTTACATATTTTAATCTTTTAGGTTGTAGAACGGGCTATGTTTCATTTTGAAAATGCTTATTATATACCCAATTGCGAAGTGACTGGTCACATCTGTAAAACGAATTTGCCATCAAATACAGCATTTCGTGGTTTTGGCGGCCCACAGGGCATGTTTGGTGCTGAGAATTTAATATGGGATATAGCTAGCGCCTTAAAGAAGTCGCCTGATGAAATAAGAGTTATTAACTTATACCAAGAGAACCTGACCACGCACTATAACCAAGTGTTAACACATTGTACTTTACAAAGATGTTGGGATGAGTGTGTGGAAAAAAGTAATTTAGTTCAACGGAGGATAAATATTGAAAACTTTAATAAGTATAAAAAAATTTCGTATTCTTAATTTTTTTAAATTTACATAACCATATTTAAAGCGTGAAATCATACTCATCAACTTCATTTTAGGCAGCATCGTTGGCGCAAGCGTGGTATTTCTATAATTCCAACAAAATTTGGAATTGCCTTCACCGAGAAACTGCTAAACCAAGGAGGCGCCTTAATCCTCATATATACTGATGGTTCAGTTCTTTTATCTCACGGTGGCACAGAAATGGGGCAAGGTTTGCATACAAAAATGATTCAAATTGCGTCACGGGCTCTTGGAATTGACATTTCCAAAATTCACATTAGCGAAACTGCTACTGATAAAGTCCCGAATACATCCGCGACTGCTGCTAGTGCTGGATCAGACTTAAATGGAATGGCAGTTCTTGACGCTTGTCAAAAATTATTGAAGCGTCTTCAACCATACAAAGATAAGAATCCCAATGGCTCATGGGAACAATGGATATCAGCTGCTTATGTTGACCGAGTTAGTCTGGCCGCCACAGGCTTCCACGCTACACCTGATATAGGGTACGATTTCAAGAATAACGTAGGCAAACCTTTTAATTACTTTACGTTTGGAGTAGCTGTGTCGGAGGTAGAAATAGACTGCCTCAGTGGTGACCATCTCGTTGTTAGAAGTGATATAGTGATGGACTTGGGTGAGAGTATAAATCCAGCCATAGACATTGGTCAGATTGAAGGTGCTTTTATACAAGGTTATGGCTTATTCACAATGGAGGAACTGATTTACTCGCCCACAGGAACTTTGTATTCGCGTGGACCTGGCGCTTACAAAATACCCGGTTTTGGTGACATTCCACAAGAGTTTAACGTTTCTTTGCTAAAAGGTGCTCCTAATCCGAGGGCAGTTTACTCTTCAAAGGTAATTTTTTTCTATATAAAATTGGGAACTGTATATTTTTTATTATTTTTCATTATGAATACAGTATCTTGTGATAAGAGAAAAGGCAAATGGTGCCTATATAATCAGTAAATGTAAAGTTAATAAAAAAATCAGCTTCTAATATAATATAATAACTTTATATTTACATCATACAACACATCACTTTGTTTACATTTTCAGGCTGTAGGAGAACCTCCGTTGTTTTTAGCGAGTTCAATATTTTTCGCAATAAAAGAGGCAATCGCCGCCGCTCGTGTTGACGCTGGAGCCTCCCCTGACTTCACTCTGGAGTCTCCCGCCACTTCTGCGCGAATACGCATGGCCTGTGAAGACCATATTACTAAGAAGGTAAATATCACATGTATATGACTCCTTGATTCAGTTCGGAAATGTCCAATTCTAAATGTCTAATGAAGAGATAAAGTTGATATTTTCTAATTTATTTTGGTGTTATTTTTTGCCATCCGACAAGCACTTCAAATACAATGTATAGAATCACTCCATGTGATACATAATATCGAGTATTATTTTATAGTTTTCTTTTTATTTCAGCTTCCTCGTCATGAACCGGGAACATTTGTGCCATGGAATGTTGTGCCTTAAATTATTTATTTTTATAAGATTTTTCTATTTTATAAATAAAATATATTTTTTTGTTAAAGAATAACTTTCAATTTATTACTTTGTATCTTATTAATTAAGTGGAACTTAATAACGTGAAAAATAATATTACAAATAAAAAAAATATGTAAGTACTTTGATTAGATAGGATTAAAAAAAAATGTGCCCCTATACCTATAGTAATACAAAAATTTATCATAATATACATTTAAGTATAACCTTCGACGCATGAAGAACGCAAAACCGGTGGGACCTGACGACATTCCGATCGAAGCGTGGAAATCGTTGAGCTCTCGTGGTGACTTACTGACATTTTTAACCAAATCTTGAACAATGGTAAAATGTTACACCAGTGACCGCTTAGCTTTATTTTTCCCTATTTATAAGGGAAGGAAGGGTGTTCAAGTTTGTGGTAGCTATAACTAAGGGCATTAAGCTTATGAGTCATATCATGAAGCTCTTCGAGCGCATGATCGACCTCATCATAGGCAAACCTCCGTTTTTCTTTTATGGAAAAGGACAAGGCAAATGAGCGTTCGGGTCACCTGATGGTAAGTGATTACCGCCGCCCACGACCCCGTGCAACACCAGAGGAGCTACAGGTGTGTTGCCGGCCTTTAAGGTGGAGATAGACGCGCTTTTTGAAGGTACCCATGTCATATCGACCTGGAAACACTGCCGCGGGTAGGCCATTCCACAGGTCCGTGGTGCGTGGAAGGAAGTTCCTACGAAACCACACAGTAATGGATTGCCACGTATCCAGGTGGAGTGGATGATATTTCAGTTTATGGCGTACTGTGCGGTTAGAAAATTCGGCGGCAGGTAACAGGTCAAACAGTTCTTCAGAACACTCCCCATGATAAATGCGATAGAGCGAAGGCACAGCGAGGAAACGTCTCTACGCAAAGCCAAAGTATCAAGCCTTTCACAGATTATTGGGTCCCCAATGATTCGAATGGCTCTACGTTGTATGCGATCAAATGGTTCAAGCTGATACTGGGGTGCACCAGCCCAGAGATTAGAACAGTACTCCAAATGAGGCCGAATTTGGGCCCTATATAGGGCTAGACGCTGTTTTGGCGTGGAGTATACAATCTCTAAGTCTCAATATGGATTTCAGCCAGGATCGGGGACTTTGGTCGCCATTTTCGCTCTCAGAATTTTGATGGTGGCATACAAGAAACGAAAGCAGAGCTCTGCATGTATATTCTGGTGGGCATTGCGATCCAAAGGGATCCCTGAGGCCTATCTTGAGATTATCAGAGACATGTGCCACGATTCCGCTTCTTTGGTTGGGACTACTGTTGGCGACACTAAACCCTTCCAGATTACAGTAGGGGCTCTTACTACTTTGTAATTCAATATAGTTCTCGATACTGTCTCGGCTCACATCCAAGACCAGCCTCCATGGCTGATGATGTATGCCGATGACTGATGTTGTATGCTGTTTAAGTGTTTAATGATTTCAATATGAGAATGAAATGTCTTAACACAACGTTCCCTTTGCCTACCCTGCTAAGTTCGGGATATAGCATGAAGCTAAAAAAATTAATAATACTAAAATATGTTTATTAATAAAAATATTATCACATGCCATTACTGCATAATGAAAACGTTGCATTTATAATTACACTATCTCACTAGTTAGTGTAATTGTAAATGCAACGTTTCTGGATTGGGTGGCGAGGAAAGGAAAGTATTATTTCTCTGGCAGACAAAGTGTGAGCATACAAAATGCAGCCCCTTAAATTTGGACAATAATTTGAGTGTTATTTAAACATATGATTGGACAAATATAAACAAAAATATAATGTTATAATGATGTTATGTGCAGCAAAATTAATATAATAATTAAAAACAAATATAATATTTACATAATCTATGTACCATACTGGTAATGTTACAATTTTAGTAGTTTCTATAGACGGTAAGCTTATTGCAAGATCAAACCTAATTCACCGTATACTTAAGGAGGTTCTAGTTTTCCAGAACGATTATTACTCTCCAGTCCATCACTGAAGGCATTCAGGAGCTTCACGTCACGGAAATGAAGATGCTGAGGTGGATGTGCGGCGTAACGCGGTCGTTGCCACGTTGCGCCCCGGCCTAATAACTATGTCGGATGCCCTGCTATATCAGTCCCTGGAGTGAGACCTCTCGGACGCCCAAGGAAGCACTGGTTGCATGTCGTGATGCAGACATTTAAACATAGCTGACAGATACAATTAAAAATAATTTATTAGTTAACTAAAGGAGCAGAAATAATATATATTACGTTTTAAATTGAGTTATTTATTGCATTTTATGTATAAAAATACCAATTTATTTTTATACGTTTTTTTAAAAAATATGTATGAAGTAATTAATAATGGTTACTGACTATTGTTTTGTGTTGTTAAACACAATACAATAATTAATCAGTATAATAATTTATATTTTTTAAGTGCGTCTAGGATTTTTTTTCCTAAGATATATACATAAATAAAGAACAATATATATTAACAAATTATTCTTAGTTTTCCTTAATTTTCCAACATAAAGTTTTGCTGAATTTTAATGTTATATATCAGGTTGTTTTTAACATAAATAAAACATACATACACTATATCTGACCCAGAGATTATAAACTAACAGCTCAAATCGCTGACTCTAGAATCTTAATACATCAGTACAATGTACCAACAAATTTTTTTTTGAAAATCCAATAAATGTATTTTTAAAAGAAATAAGTATTATACTTCATATAGACGTGTATTTTGAAAATTAAACTTCTAGTTGGTAAAAAAAATATTGTATTCAGATATTTCAGATTGTAAGTTATTGTTTACTTTACCACAAAAAAATATTTCATTTGATTGTCAAAGGTCAAGCGGCCAATATCGGTGGCAAAAAGGAAATTATTTATGAAATAGTTTTTAATTGCCAATCAAAATTTGTGACTGATATTACAATAATGGAGATTATTTATAGTAGCTGCTTTGGAGAATTCTAAGGCTCAAATACGCACTTGTGATAGATAATTAAGGGACTACTTGATTTTCAAGACCACTATCATTCCTATTTACAATAAAATATAATAAAGAAACACTCGAGCTACACTTTGAGCTGTCATAGCGCAAGCGTGGCTGTAAATGCGGCGATTGTAGGTTCGATTCTACTCCGGGAATGAGTTATTAATATTTTCATTTGCTTTCTTTAATAAAAAGTGTGTTGAGTTTCGTCACTTGAGAAATTCATTTTCATTGTATTTTTTTATCACAAACTAAAATTGATGAAGAAACGAAGAACACCCAATAGATAATATTTTATATGAAACGTTAGTAAACTTACCAATATATTTTTTTATCCTTATCTCGTCGTCGAGCAGCTGATGTAATAAAATATTATGATAGCAACAAAATAATAATATCTCTTTAAAGAACAATTAACCTTGTATATATTGACATAAGTATACATAAAGTATATATTTATCTATATCTTTATATATAATAATAAAACGGTAAAAATATTTTGTCGGTACATTTGGTAATTTTGACTGAAATGTATAGAGGGACACTTAAAAACAATAATAGAAAGCAAAAAATATTTTTTTAAATTTCTTGTCTGTCTGTCTGCTTGTTTGTATGTATGATCACACTTATCTCCGAAAGTACGGAACCGATTCACTTAAAACTTTAACCTTTTGCTTTGTTAAAACTCAGCATATCATTTAAAGTTTGTTTCATCAAAATTGGTTCATTCGAAACGACTTGATTATATGACTGTTGATAAATTAAATATTTTTAAAGTACTATTGTTTATAGTACAAACAATAAAGTTAACAAAATTGAATTGTTGGTGAAGGTTACCTTCATAAATCATCATAAAATCCAAAGAAATCCTTATAGAAATTATAATAAAGTAGTAAAAAAATCATATTAGATGTTATTGTAGTTGTCAGTCAATTCTGTTTCTTAAATCAATAATCATGTAGTTCAAGCGGGTGAAGTAGTGGTCGGGCCGCTAGTATTATATACGTTTGTACATTTTTAAAGCAGGCTAGGCAGAGAGAACCTGGAAACATAGTGTTAAGAGACTCCGTCCCAACTTTCCGCCGAATTCTTGCGAAATTGCCTCGTTAGCAGATGCAGAAATGAAAATATTAAATATTTAATACCCCGAGTGGCAATCGAACTCGTAGCTGTTGCGTTTACAGTGGCACGCTTGTGCCCCTACGCCACAATGGCCAATACGTGCTGTAATAATAAAATTATTTAAGGCGGCCACTGCTGAGAGGTAATTTATGTTATAACTATCTTTACTAAAAAAATCTTGTAATGTATAGAAATATTATGAAGAGGAAAAATATAAACATAATAAGAATGTCTTTCTACTGGCCTTGTTATATTTTCCACCGATTGTTTGTTTTAGCTTTAGGTGCATCTCTTATATAACCTTGCAGAATAGCAAACAAAAATAATTTATATAAACATTTACTTTACTAGGTTAGTCGTTGCGCAGGAGTAAGCGTGTGAATCGTAACTGTTGGCTGTGGATTCGATTCCCACTCGAGGAAATTAAATATTTTCATTTCCTCACTTTGGTAACAAGACAAAGCGCGGCGTTGAGAATGGGCACGGAGTTTTAATGTGCACGGAGTGTCTTAACATTACGTTTAGGTCCCTTATGCTATGCTATGTGCAGACACTGGCAGCACACACCTGGATTAATGTCGGAAAGTCTGTGTCTGCATTTATTAGTAAAAAATTAAAAAATTAAATTAGCTTCACGCTGTATCCCGCACACAGCAGGGTAGGCAGAGGGAACCTAGTGTTAAGACACTCCGTTCCCCACTTTCTGCCGGATTCTGGAGGCATTGCGTGTTGAGTGGCAGAACTCAACGCCGCGCTTAACCTCGACACCAGAGCGAAGAAATGGAAATATAAATTTAAGTAAATATTTCATCTCCTCGAGTGGGGATCGAACCCACAACCAGTCGGTTTTGCAG
>JAATLQ010036294.1:0-21423 GCA_013421005.1 Heliconius erato x Heliconius himera | reverse complement strand
ATTAATATTTTATTTGCACTTATTAGTATTATGAACAAACTAAGTAGCCATTTACAGTTTTAAACTTATTAATTTTATTTATTACAACATCTTTTTACAAGTTCATCGCTTTATGACATTGGAATTTGTATTGATAACCTTCGACTTCATAACGTATAATTTCCTTGAAGGAATTAAAGAATTGCCTTAGAGGAAAAAAAATTTAAAACGAAATAATTAATTTATTCGAGGTTCTGAAATAATTTGATTTCTTCACTATAGTAACGCGACAAGTTGCGGTGTTGAACTCTGCCGGGAAGTTCTAGAACGGAAGTGTAAAAGACTTAGTGTCTTATATATGGCACTAGGCTTCCCTTGTATACATTGTTATAGGCGACATAGCGTGAAACAAAGAAAAGACACACTATACGTAAAAGTCGATCTATATTGGAAATGAAAGACTTGATTATGAAGATGACGAATACTTTGATAATATTGATTAGTATAATGATAAACAAAACTCAAGTAATAACAACAAAAGATAAAGGGGAAAAAAATGAAATGAAATCAGAACGTTTATTTTATCTATTCACAGTTTTCGGTGAGGGGTTGTCTCTTGTTTTTAATTTTTATTTTTCATTATTAGATAAAAAATAAAACCCACAAACGTTTGAAATGAAAACAATATATATTATATTTACAATATATATATTTACAATTAATTTAAATAGCAAGATACAAGTTTATAGGATTGTAAGGTTCTAGATTTTAAGGAAAAACATTAAGATAAATACAACAATGTATTTATAATTAACAAGATTTAAAAATTACACAAACGAATGCAAAAGTCAGATTTGTTGAAAATACATATAATAAAGACGCAATTAATAAATAATAAAAATTGAAATATTCTAGGATTAAGAAATAATTACGAAATGGCGATTCATTTACGTTTTTTTAGACTCGAAGGTGCAGCGACGTCATCTCATCTTTCAGTGCACGGCTTCTTCGATGCAAACATTATTATTTAATATTAATAATTCGTTTCTACCCTAACCACAGATAACATAATTTGGCTCCAATGCTAATTAGGCAATTTCGACTAAGTTTTAAATTATTTCTCAGACTCAGTTGAGCATCCAGACCCTGAGCTGGGACCTGAAATAAAGAAATTATATGTAAAAATTTGTAACAGATCCTCAAAAACTATGAGCTTATTTGAGCTTATATTTGAACATTTTGTATTTTCTTATGTTATTTTCATATCCCCACTCTGATAAGACAAAGCGTGGCGTTAAGTACCGTCAAGATCTCTGGCTTTGGTTACCAGGAAACAACGTTAAGAGTGAATTATGTTAATTAGCTTTAATTTTAAAAATTTTATAATTGATCACCTGAATGCCTGGAGTACCTCCTGCGAGGCGGTCTCCGTGTGGGGCTATCGGAATTGTATTCTGTCTCAGTGTCAGCTGGGCCGTTCCGGGATCGCGACCCTCGACCGTTATATCTAATAAACATATCAATCCATGTTATTTTTATATTTAAATGAAGAAATAAATAATATACAAAAGATACACATACCTATCAAAAGAGCGTCTTCGCTCACGTGGGGAGTAGGGTGAGCGAGGTGACCGAGGTGAGCGGGGTGAGCGGGGTGAGCGAGGCGAGCGAGGCGAACGTGGTGAACGAGGCGAACGAGGCGAACGCGGCGAGCGGGGCGAGCGGCGCGAGCGAGGCGAGTAGCGCACTGGCTCGGGAGAGTAGCGACTCTCGGGCGAGTAACGGCTGTCCGACGAGTAGCGACGTTCGTTGTATCTAAAATATAAGAAAAGACTATATTCAAAGGCTGTTACATAAAATGAGACTTAGTAACAGCATATACCTATATGCTGTAACCAGAGCTCATATTACTGAGTTTAGACGTAAATGATGTTATATCTTAGATTGATTTCAGAAATGATTATGCAAAGATTGAATTTCTGATGCTACATGATAAGAATAGATAACAAAAAAATGTAAATTTACAAAAATGCTATAAAGTTTTTTTTTGTGTTTGGTATATTTTGGTCTAGCAAGATTAGAATGGGAAAGCTGCACTGGCTTAAAACAATGTTTTAAAAGTTGTAAACTTTTTTTGTTATTTAATATATCAATTTTGATGGAACAATAGTTAATAATAAAGATATCTTCAATAGATATCCTTCGTCTATCGAGCGAACTTCAGAAGTGTTCTATCAAAAATATTATGTCTATGTACAGCACTCCTGGAGGCCGCCGTATCATTGACGATAATTTTTTACTGTAGCAAATAAAAATAGACTATCCAACACATTTTTTTTAAATTCGAACCAGTAGTTCCCGCGATTAGTGTGTAGAACCAAACAAACTCATCAGTTGACTTGGCTTGAGGATTTATAGATAAATGTATGGTATAAATAATTTGATTAACCTTGGTGGGTGTGGCGATGGTAGGCGACCCAAAGGCGGTGGCCGCGGTAACGGTGGTAACAACGGTGGTAGGAACGCTAATGGCGGCAGGGGCGCCGGCATGCCGATATCTGCTTCTAACGGCGAAGCTACTTCTGAAAAATATATTAAATACAACGTTATTGATAACATAATTAAGGATATAGATATATTTGTCGGTCTGTATCTTACGTTTTAAAATAATGTGACGTTTTATTAATTATATGTTTATAATTGTGACATTATGTTTATAATTTATACAGCAATATCAAAAATATGTTTGTTTTTGTTTGTAGCTCTATAGCAGTAATAAACAGTTTGAAAACAAGATAATCTGCATGGCAGCAAGTTGTAGCGACGAGGTTGCTTTGCTCTAAGTTAACAAAAGTTTTTTTTTCATAAAATAAAATAGTAACTTATTACTCTTTATCTGTAAATGGAAGATATATGAAACAAAATATTATTGGAAGCATTTATCAATGTAATAGAAGTATTTTTTTTTTGTTTATGATAAATAAATATTTGTACGTTTGTGCAAGCCAATCTCAGAAACAGGTTAACCGATTTAAATGCAGTTTTCACAATTGTTTTTTGGAAAACTTCCCTTAACATTTAGTGTTAGTGCATAGTGTTCAGTACTTACGTCTGAGCGGCTCGGCGGCGGCGGAGGCCAGCTTGCGGCGCAGCGCGGCGGCGTCGTCGCGCGCGGCGGCGGCGTCGCGGCGGGCGGCGCGCGCGTCCAGCCACGCCGCGTGCGCGCGCGCCTCCAGCGCCGCCACCGCCGTGCGCCGCGACGACTCCTGCTCCGCCAGCTCCAGCGTCAGCGTGTCGCATTTCTCCCTAACGATATGTATAATAAAATAACTTCATTTAACTTTACCCTTTATCCCTAGCAGGATAGTTAGAGAGAACGGAGCGCCAAACGCTACGGTCTCTACATACCTCTTTCGCCTCATCCACTATCACCAACCTCTTCATATATACTCATGCTTTTTACATGACCTTCCTCCAGTATCTTTGATACTGTGTTTCCGAAGGTCAACCGAGGTCTCCCCCTACCTCTCTTACCGCTCACCTTTCCATCATAAATCTTTTTTCCTATTCTTTCATCACTCATTCGTTCGACGTGCCCAAACCAGCTGAGCACGTCCTTCTTCATTCTCACCGACCCGGTTTCGGTTAAGTGTAGATAGTTTTATTATTTCTACAATAGTAAATTATACAGCACAGGTACTAATAACAGTTTCCAGATATTTTCATAGATTTTTTCTCATTCTATAGTTAGTTTTGTGGTTTTTATTAAGGTTCTTGTTTTGTTAAGTGTAAAGTTGTTTTACGATTTTTTTGTTTTTGTTATATTGAAAATTACATATTTTTAAATATGAATAAACTTGGACCAAATTAAATAGAAATTAAAAATTTACATAAAAGTTTGAGAAACAATATTTCTTTGTTTACATTTTATCTCATTCCTAAATGAATAGACTATACTTATATAATGGCGAACAAAGTCATGTAAGACTGATTCCTCTGCTAATTATATTTGAATAACTAAATATTTTATAACCAATGACGCCATAGTAATAAAAGTGAAACTTACTTATATCTTTGGACCTCCTGTTGCAACAATTCTATCTTCTCTACAGTGCTTGCTGACTCCCCTTGTTTGCTCAGCCATAACGCTTCTTTCGTACTTAATTCCCTTAGAAATAAAAAAAATATAACTAAAAACAAAGAGCTTGAAATCTTTAAGCAATAGTTTTAAGTAAAGGTGTTTTGTTAAATAATAATAGTATAACATAAAACTGTTACAATTTCTTTTTATCTTCACTCAGAGATAACCTGGGGAAGTAATGTTAAGACACTTCATAAGTAAAAAACATTCTTTAAATGAATAAAAAAAACATACTTCATCAGTTCAGATTCTCTCTCTTGGAAGTATTTCCCTAGAACCTCTAATCTTGTGAGAGCTTCAGCGGCTTGTTGGCTCGTAGTCTGGTAGGACTCTTGTGTAGTTTTCAGTTCATCTGCTAGTTGTACCCTTTGTTTATTTTCAATCTGTATGTAGATTGTTATTACGTTAATACATTGTTTCTATTAATAAATATTTGCTTTTGTTTCTATATTAATAAACAATAACTAAATTAATTTCCTCGCTCTGGTAACAAAGCAAAGCGCAGAGTTGAGTTCTGTTACTCAACACACAACGCCTCAAGAATTCTAGAGAGAGCAAGGAAATGAAAATATTAAATGATTCATTTCTTCGAGTGTAAATTGAACCCACAATTATTACGTTTACATCCAAGCACTTGTGTGCCCCTGCGCGCCACAGCGACGGCCAACAACTATTAATTTAAATCTTATAGATCAAATAAATGTATTTAAATATTATTTTAACCTCATATTTGCTCATAAATGTATTTTTCTCTTCCAATGCTTTAGATAATTTTGCTTTTATTTCTGTGTGATCTATTAAAGACGCCACATCTGTATTAGACGATGAGCCACTTTTCATTTCTTTTATAGCATCCTGGAATAAATTAAATAAGTTTTTTTTTAAATGTTTTAATTACATATAATATTTATTTTTATTAATTACATATAATATTTATTAATAAGTATATTAAGAAAACATATAAACATTTGATCGTAGTGGGATTTGAACCCGCGCCTCTTAGGAAACCGTCACAAGCGCTTCGACCAACTAAGCCATAGCCATTATCATCGAACAAAGTCGAAATTCTTACTGGAGTGGCATTCGTCTGTCAGTTGACATAATTATTATATCAAATAATTATGTTAACTGAACGCTGTCAATCCGGTTAAATAGTTACATTTAAAATGTGTAATATCGTGCTTACTATAAAATAAATAAGTTATAAAAGCAAAGTGAATGAATGAAAATAACCTTAAGGGCAACAATTTCATGTTTTTGCAATTCAACAGTGTTATTAGCATCCACCAATGTCTGATTGAGTTCTTCAAGTACTTTTTGTTGGTTTTTAAATTCTTCCAACGACGTCTCGGCCGATACATATTTTAGTTGGAAACTATCTCGTTCTCGACTTACAGCAATTAATTCCTCTTCAAAAGCTTGAATTTTTCCTAGAAAGAGATATAAATATTACAAATAAACCAGATAATAGCAAAAGTATTTTTATTTTATAGCAATAACATACAGGGTGGAAGTGGCTGCACTCTTTTTACAGGAACAGCATATTTATTTATTTATTTATTTATTTAACACTTTATTACACCAACAAGAACAATTACAAATGAACTAATTATCTATAATAGACTTATTTAAAAGTTATTATATAAATATTTCAAACCCATATAAAAAAAAAATTAAGAATCGTCAACAGTATTTTAATTTCAAGATTCTAATCTGTACTGTACATGTAATGCAAATGTGAGGCAGTTGTGAATGCTACAAAAATACTTTTAAACTATTATATATAACTTTACTATCTTTGGCTACCCTGCTATATATAATATAATAAATAATAATCATAATTTGAATAATAAAAATATTAAGAAATAAACACAATTACCATGTAATTCTGCAATTTGTTCTTCTGAATGAGCTCTTTCATTTAAGAGTTCACTTAGAGTATTTTCTACTTCACCCAATGTGTTTTGTAATTCCCCTGCAGTATTTTCAGACACTCTAAGTAATTTCTCATTATCATCTAAGGAACTTCGGAGTCTTTCGTTATTTTCTTTTAGTTCTTGGATTTCAGCTTTCAACGATTGGACCATGTCATCCATGCCGAAGGAACTGTCTTCAATACCAGCCAGCTTACTTTTAGTAGATGTGAGCTCCTCTTTAAGGATCTCGCACTCCTGTAATTTAATTAGTTATGAGAGAGCCATAATGTAATTTAGAAGTTTTATATTTTTTACATAACTACTAAACTTCTAATTTTTGTAGTTATAAATAAACTTTGAGGCCAGTCGTGGCGCAGCGACACGAAGTGTGAGTGTAAAACCGACTGGTTGTGGGTTCGATCCCCACTCGAGGAAATTAAATATTTACTTAAATTTATATTTCCATTTCTTTGCTCTGGTGTCGAGGCTAAGCGCGGCGTTGAGTTCTGCCACTCAACGCGCAATGCCTCCGGAATTCGGCAGAAAAAGAGGAACGGAGTGTCTTAACACTAGATTCCCTCTGCCTACCCTGCTGTTTGCGGGAAAGTTGATGTATGTATGTATAAATAAACTTTTTAAATATTACTAAATTATTACTCTGCTTGTTTATATGCAGAAATCTACAGTTACTATTATTAAGATTTAAAAATATTGCAAATATAAAAAAAAATCATTATATATTTCAAATAATATCAAGACTAGAGTGACATTAGTCAGTTTAAAATGATTATATTCAACCACTTCAATTTCAAGATAGATAATTGATTGAAATTGAAGTGATTTCATACTTATATAAAATACCTTAATATAGGTGTTTAAATTTCAATAAGAAACAATAAAAATAATGATGACAATTATAATAAAATATTATGATTTACCTTTGTTGAAAATAGCAATTCTCTTTGGAGGTTATTTATATCACCAATCAATCTACCGTCTTGCCTTTTGCTTTCAATATAATAATAACCAAGAATAAATAATACAACAGAACCCGCTGTGGTTAATAAGAATGTAAGAAGACGATTTTGTTTGTTAAAACTTTCTCCATCACAATAATCTTCAGTAAAACATGTTTCACCTGAAATATTATTAGAGAATTAAATTTTATACAAAATATTAAAACAATGTTACATTGGTATAGTGATTAGTGCTCAACTGGCACATTCAAGTTGTCATATTTAAAGAATAGGATTAATATTCTATTTTGATAATTTTGATAAAAAGTTATATTAATATATAATTTTTTATCAAAATTTAATTATAAAATATGATCTGTATTATAATAGATAGGGTAAACAGGGAGAACCTAGAGTCTCTGTCCATATCGGTGATATTGCATGTAACTACTACTAAATGCTATACCTAGTGAAGAAGTTTCCTAAAAGAGTGTGGAAATGAAAATTATTTATTCCCCCAAGTACAGAGGAGACTGAAGCTACAGCCATTGTGGCTGTAGCTTTAGTCCAGAATGGCTTTTAACTAAGTTAAAATAAAGCATATTAATTCATGTTTCTAAAAGTAACTTACCAACTGAAGGGAAAAGTGCACTACTTTCCACTTTGGTTCCCATAACCATATTATAAGTGTGGAATAAGTACTTGAAAAATGAGAAAGTTTCATCATTTTCATTTTCAATGTGTATATTTTGAATATATTCTTGATTAAAAATTGGCTCAGGAGGTGGTTCAGTAGAAGAAGGCCACATGTCTGATAATGTTGTATATATATTTGATATAAATCCTTCATTATTATTATTATCCTGACTAGGGGTAGCTTCTGTAGGTTCATTGAAAATTTCCTCTATTAAGTTTTCTGTAGACATTGTCATGTATTCTGAAGTAAGTGGAATATCTTCTTCTTTGGGTAGTACAGACGCTTTGGTTGTAGACTCTGTTAATGTATAAGCCTCAGTTATTGTTTCTGATAATTCTACAATATTAGTTTGTATTTCAGATATAACACTTGAAACCTCAACAGGAGACTGTATCGTATTATCAGCATATAAGCTAATATCAGCACTAGGTATAGTTTCTGTATATTCTTCATTAGTATTTAGAGACACAGCTTTGCTATCCACCTTGTTTAAAGATTCTTGTTCGGAGTCCAATATTGGAATTGTATTTTCACTTAATACATCTATTTTTTGATTCTCAACAAGTTCACCATTTACATTTTGTGCATTATTCTCAGCTTCATTGCTCACAATGCTAATGGATTCACTGTCAATTGTGATATCTTCAGTTGAAGGTTCTTTAGGAATTGTATCAAGTTTTGATGTTAAGTCAATAGCTTCCGCGGTAGCTAGTAGTTCAGGACTATTGTTTTGCAGTTGTGGAATTTCTATATTACTACCTAAATTTGTGCTCAATGTAGAATCTTCACTATTGACATCAGATATAGTTATGTCTTGAATTTGCACTTTATCATTTAAATTTGATTCAGATGATATATTTCCACTATCTACCGCAATAACATTTACTAAATTAGAATTAATTTCAGAGTTAGTGTTTGATAAATCTTCCTTTGGTATATTGGAAATAGGTGTTTCATAATCAACATTATTAGATCTTTCAATAGGTACATCAGCATTTATATTTACATCAGGAATTTTCTCATCTACAGTATAACTGTTTTGAGGTTCCTTTTCGTCTTGTATATTTTTACTAATTATTTGAGAATCACTATCAGCAATATCTGAGTTGCTACTTGATATTATTTCCTGCTCTGAAATATTCAAATTTTCAGGAGCCTTTACAGTTGTAGAAAAATCTTCACTTAAAACATTTACATTATTAGTATCTGCAGAATGTTGGCTTTCAACAATACTTTGTTTGGGCTCTGGAATACTTTTTAAGTCAGGTGAAGGAGTAGTACCTAGCTCTAACGGTAAATCAACAGACGATGTAATTAATTCTTGCTCTATTGGAGATGTTGAGGGTTCAGTTGTGAAAATTGTAGTGCCTTCGAACACTTCATGTGCTTGTTGTACCTTATCAGGCTGTACATCAGTCTGTTTACTTTTTGTTTGAAGTGGAAAGATTAGTTCTGCATTTGCAAGTTTCTTTGATTCTTTTAAAAATAAAGAATTTACAAATCCTGCTTTACCATTAATATTTGCATACCAAATATCTGGATGAGTTCCAGCTGATTTCATATAAATAATAGCGTCAGCATTAGCAGAGAATGATATAAGATCTGGATCACCACTATTGTATTTCATTAACGTCTTTGCCTTGGATATTGGTTCTGAAAAAACACCAATGATATCAGTAGAAATTTTAAGATCCATAATTCTATAAAATATATTCAAAAGCATAATATTAATTTACATTTGCAAATGTTGTTAACAAAACTTTAAACATTTACAATACTAAACAGATTGTCATTCACTTACGACTACAATCTTCATTTACACATCTAACTTTATCAGGTAATCTGCAATTGCATGACGAAATAAATAAAATTAATAAACTATATTTAAGCACAAACATTTTTGCATTATTGTTAACATTCAATTATAAATAATAAATAATTATTTAATAAAATTCACTAGCACAAGACGGTAGGCCACATCATCTGTCAATTTGACAGATGTTTATTCGTTCGGATTTTCAGAATACAGATTATTTATCATATATATTAAAGAATGGGCCGTTAAACGCAGCTCCTTTTAAAAACGACACCTAGATACTAAAGTCAAATACGTTATTTAGCACGTTATCGTATGTAGATATTAAGGACAGTTTAATTTATAAATTTAATTCCTGATTATATATCAGAGGAGGACGGAAATAATTAATTTAAGCAGCAAATGATCATCAAAATTATGTGTATAGTAAAATTAGGTCACTAAGAAAAAAGTTTTAATAACAAAGTCTATTTTAATTATAAAAATTGCATATCGAAATATTAGTTACTCTATAATTATTTCTACAGTATGTATGAGTAAATGAGGATTGGTGTATGAATATTCACTTTTTTATTTCAGAAAATATAGTTTCAGTAATTTAAATAAATATCTTAAGTATCTATTTAATTTATTATAAATTACTTTTTGTTATAAAGAGTTGGGCATTATTCAAATAAAAAGTTATCTAAATAATCATTCGAATAAATTATTTACGAATAATTTATTTGTTATTCTAAATAGCGAATAAAATCTTTTTAAAGCCTTCTTTTTTATTTATATTATATAAATATTATTTGAAAGGCATAATAATTGTTGATTGGGAATAAAAAAACAATAAGACATGGAAACAGATGTCATTAGCAATTAAGTGACTATTTACTTGATTTCTGGAATTTAATGAATGATTAATGAATCATGATCACATTCACATTAAACGAATAGTGAATAAAAAACTTATTCATTATTCGAATAATTTTTATTTTAATAAACTAAACTATTTATTATTCGTGAATGATTACAGAAACGACATTTCCTATATTTTTGTTTATAGATATTTTTTGGGAAGGGTTGGGATTTTAATGTTGTTTTTTTTTTAATTTTTCGTGGCAAATTTTGTTGTAAGCAAAATTTTTAGGGTAGGCACTAGGCTTTTCTGGGGTAGGCACGATACATCTCTTTTTCGTTTCTATCCAAACATTTCCTTTTCTATCAACGCATACAATATTTCTATTTACCCCACATAATCTCTTTATTCACCCCAAATATTATAACATTATACATATACACAAATATTCATTCATATGTATAAATTAAAATCATAATTTTACTTAAATCAGCTTCACGCTGTATCCCGCACACAGCAGGGTAGGCAGAGGGAACCTAGTGTTAAGACACTCCGTTCCCACTTTCCGTCGAATTCTGGAGGCATTGCGTGCTGAGTGGCGGAACTCAACGCTGCGCTTTGCCTCGACACCAGAGCGAAGAAATGAAAATATAAATGTAAATAAATATTGCACTTCCTTGAGTGGGGATCGAACCCACAACCAGTCGATTTTACAGTCACACTTTGTGCCCCTGTGCCACGACCTTTTTTATTTAATAATTTTACTTTCCGATGTACAAAATTTACAGAATTGTAAAATCAGTCACTTATCACTGAACACAACGTTTTCAATTAAAAAACATAAAATCATGAGATATTATCATATAAACAACGTTTCTGGCTTAATGTCTATTTATCACACGATTTCGGTTTGCCGGCAATTTTACCGGTATACTCGTATATGTATTCAAAATATACATGCAGATTTTTCTCACATTTTATAAATCATTTCCTGTGAATAAAATGTAGCTAATGTAATAATATGAATATTTCTAATGTAATGTTTCAAATCGATGAGAAAATCTTTTTAAGCTATACATACTTACTTATGTGCTTATGTGCAAAATAAAATGTATGGTGCAATTAAATGAATGAGTTGTTAAAGAATATTAAATAAAAGTTTTTGATGAATAACGAAAATAGTTATCATAAGCAAAGGGAATTAATTAATTCAAATATTTACGTAAAGAAAAAAAAGCACGCATCGGTTTTTATAAAATAGTTTCAATTTAGTTTGATTTTTAGTTGACCAGTGATTATTTTTCTTATCAAATTAATTATTGATCTTTGTATTACAACAAGCTTATCGTTGTATCGCGTATATCGCGCAGGGCAGGCAGACGGAACCTACTGTTTTAGAACCCCTTCCACCGAATTTTATGAGACATTACACGTTTTGTCTTTTTACCAGAGGGAGGAATTGAAAATATTTAATAATTTACTACCAACTGGGAATCAAACCGATAACCGTTTCTTTCATATTCACACATCGTGCCACTGGCCCGCGACGGCCTTAAAATAGTACAATGACTTAAATTATAGGAAACAATGAGTTTAGAAAAGAGGAGCAGCAAAATGCTGCTTTCCGGTGTCAATAATTCTCGTCTATTTCAAAACGCTGCTGTTCATTTCTAAGCTCAATGTTTCCTATAATTTACAATTACATTGATTGTTTTTTTTTTCTGTTGAACAAACAAAAAACATTACATCGATCCATCGAGCCCCTCTGGCCTTCCTCCGGTGGTCTTATTTTATTTGTTTTTAAATTTGACGTTTAATTACGCTAATTTATATGACCAAAAACTAAAATATAAATTATATGAAATGTAAAAATTTTATATGGTAAATAAAACCAGAATAAAATAAATCAATAAGCGTCACGCTGTATCCCGCACACAGCAGGGTAGGTAGAGGGAACCTAGTGTTAAGACACTCCGTTCTACACTTTCCGCCGAGATCTGGAGGCATTGCCTGTTGAGTGGTGGGACACAGTTCCGCGCTTTGCGTCGACAAGAGAGCGAAGAAATGGAAATATCAATATAAATAAATACTTCACTTCCTCGAGTTGGGATCGAGCCCAAAACCCGTCGATTCTACAGTCACACTTTGTGCCTCTGCGCCACGACTGGCCTGGTAAATTAAAAAAAAAAGTAGTAATACAACACAATATAATTTTCGAAATGAATTATGGTTTAGTTCTAGCTTTTTAATAAAAAATTTAAAAAAATATATTGTAAATATTTTTTTAATAAAAATGTAAAACCTTATTAGGGTATTAAAATAAATTAACACGTAGCTTTCTTCAAAACGATTATTTAATCAACACAAATAATAAAAAAAATTGCAATGTCTGTTCAATCTCATATTTCGTTAATTGATTTATCAAAACAATTTAAATTTGAGATTGGTAAGTAAGTAATAATTTGTAGTCTTGAATAATTTAAGGTTATAATAATTATTTATAAATAATAGTTGTACTGATATACAGTGCATAACAAATATATCAGTATGCCGTTCCATTTTATTTTTCTGTGATTTATTTTCATCGTGTTACCAAATCTCTAAATCTATTTTTATTTTTTTTAAGTTTAGGCTAATCCTGAGCATTTTATCATCAAAAATGTCAGTTAAATCCAAAGTTATACGCATATGCGGATATCTAATAGCTAATTTTTACATGTATATGTAATATAAAGTAGGTATATACATACTATATACGCATATGCGTATAACTAATAGCTAACTTTTATATGTATATGTAATATAAAGTATATACCTACTTTATATTACATATACATATAAAAATTTGCTATAAACTAGGTTATATTACAACAGTTAAATATTTTTTTAAGATGAAGAAATAAAGAAAAAAATATGCTTTGATGAAACTTTAGTAGTCAGTTGTGCTCATTACGAAGGTTCTTTTAAAGATGACTCTACTGATTCTAAATGGTCCTGCAGTAATTCTTCGGAGACCAAATTATCTCAAAGAAAAAAGAGTAGTAAAGTTGACACAGTAACTAATCTTAAAGAATTACCAGATGTAACAGAAGAAGTAAATGAGGAAGAAAGTGATTTTCATTTTTATTTTTTTCCTGATTGTGATCAACCAATTCCACCAAACGATGATAAAGCAAGCTTGATCATAGTGGATGGTTTTCCCAAAATTAATAAAATTGAAGAACCGCCATGTTGTACCTGTGAAGTGGATAAAACAGGTAAATGCCCTTGCCATCTCAAAGTGCCATGTGAATGTGGTGCAAAAAAAAAAGATGAGTGTACTTGTCATCAATTAGAAAACATTTGCCTCTGTGATGAAATCCCACAATTAAAATGTAAATGTAAGCCACGCAAAGTATGTATGTGTCATCCCGATGGTAAACCGCGGCCCACTTGCACTTGTGGTAATATTGATAAGCCGTGTATATGCCATCCTGATAAATATCCTTTTCCTATATGCGTTTGCAATAATAAAGTACAAAGTCCTGTTAGCAACCAAGAATTGAATAGTGAAGACAAAATATTAGAAGAAAATGAAATTACAAAAGATACTGACTATTGCGAATGTCAAAAACCGCCTCCAAAACCTATATGTCGTTGTAAAAAGGGTAAAGACTGTTTATGCATAGAAGGCACATGTCTTTGTGATTTGCAGTCCATATGCATTTGCGATCCTACAGAAGAAGAAGTTGCCTGCGAAGATAATGATTCAAAAACTATTTGTAGTTGTCCTATCGAACCAGAGTGTAAATGCTATGGTAAAACTCCCGACGACTGTGCTTGTTTTCCAAAACCAAAATTCTGCACCTGTGATAATGCAGAAAACTGTATTTGCTTCGCGACGTGTGAATGTAAAGAACCTTGTCTTTGTGATATGGTAAAGAAGGAAAACATTTGTGTGTGTGAAGAAAAAAATATCGAAAGTGAAGAATCGTTCGTTGAGGAAGTCGTACAAGAAAAAAAAATTAAAAAAGTGAGAGCTGGGAAACACGGTTATCGATGGTGTCACGAAGTTGATCCAAAGCACACATTTTTTGATTTTGCTTACAATAGGCATAAACAAATATCATATAAGGAAAAGGAGAAACAACAATTAAAAATATTAGGACTTTATGAGGAACCAAAACCTACAGTTTCCAGTTCAGCTGCTATTGACAAGGACAAAGTACCAGTTTTCAAAAAGAAAATTCGTAAGCCATCTATAGACTGTTGCAGTGCTGTTGGAGGTAAATTATATTGGAATAACGTAGTTTATTTAATTATTACTTTCCATTAGAAACTTTGATATGTACCTCTGATTTCTTCCCCATACCCATATAAGATAATTTTGTTGTCCGTCTGTTAATACCATTTATCTCAAGATTGCGTGGAGGTATTAAGCTGAAATTAACATCAAATATCAAGGGCTACGGTCCCTTGCAGCATAGACGCAATCAAAATATAGAAGCGTTTATGCATACAATTTTTAGTGGTCAACTCAATATCGCGTCTCTTTTTATTGGACTGACCAGAATTTAACATGATCTATTTGTATAAAACTTTCCGATACTAAGTGCTTATCAGATAACGTACCGCATAACAAGTTCGCTTTAAATATAAATATTTTCTTGGATGGAAATCGAACCTTCGTCCATCGATCTCGATCGAAAAAACGTATTTTCGATTTAATTTAGCTTTTAGGTTAACCGAAGAATTCCATTAAGTTAAACAAAATAATGTACATTTATTGATACCCATTATATAAATTCTATGGGGACCTGTCACAATATTCATATTTGTGGTAATGTTCATATTTTTTTACAGGGATAAGTATTAGCGTAGAGACTTTAGGTGAAGATAAGGATAAATTTCTAGTCCAAGTGGTGTCTAATGCCTCAAAGGAAGGAGCCAAAACGGGATCCAAACTTGTCAGCATTATTGACTGCAATCTTCACACTTTAGAAGAAAATAGAACCGAGTAAGATGCTTCATATTATGAAAAACTCTAGTTTTACTATATTTTTTTTTTCGATTATTATTATAACGATAATTTATTTAAAATGAAAAGAAATTGAATAATATGCTTATAATGGGTTCCAAATAAGTTTGACTAAATTTTAATTCACTTAAAACTTCTTTACATTTATAAGAACAGAGCGCCAACGCTTTTGTTTCGATTTTAGACTAAAGACTTTGGCAACTTTGTCTCGAATGTAAACTAAGAAAGATTTCCATTTTAATGAAGGCTACTTTATATGAAAATATAAAACAGCTTGAAATAAGTAGGGGAGGAAAGTGTATTTGTCTCTATTTTGTATAAATCTCTGTTTTTAAAATTCAAAGACGTTTTTATGTACTTTTTTGCATTGGGTTGCACGTTGTCTTAGAAGACATTACGTAATTAGTACATATGTATCATGTATATTTAATAATAATTATATGTATATACATACATATACATATATATACAAATCAAGATACACTATCAATTATAAAACAGGTAAACACTATATATTTTTTTATTCTTATAACATTTTTTGTAGCCTATACCTAAAAAATAACATTTTTTCCAAAGAAAATCTCCTTCCTGTCTATTTTCAAAACCGCGATTTGTTTCATCAATTTATATTACATACGTATTACTTTACATACAAACATTGCCTGAAATAAGGAAAAAATCTTTAAGCATCGCTTACTTATAATATAAAAATATTCTGTTGGGCTAAAATTGCATATATTTAATCATTTGGATTGTTATCACTCCGATGTTTTAATTTTAAGTTGAATCTTTTTATACATGTATAAAAAAAAATGAAATATTTCATCCTTAGGAAGAAAATCAGAAAAAGATTAGTAATAGGTAGAAAGCTAGAGAAGGAAAGAAAAGTAGAATAGGGTAGAAGATACCTAATCCTTAATCTTTTCCCAAGTTCATTTTTTTAACGTTCATGCTGTATGCCGCATGTAGCAAGTTAAACAGAGGGAACCTAGAGTTCTGACACGCCATTCCTCACTTTCCGTCGAAAATTTCGAGCTCAACGCCGCGCTTTACCTTGTTGCCTTGTTACCAGAGCGAAGATATGAAAACATTAATAAATAATAATTAATTCCCCCGATTGGCAATCGAACTCATAACCGTGGCGTTTACAGTCATACGCTTCCACCGCTGCGCCACGAGGGCCTATATCTAACTATCATATCTTTATTGCACGGAATTCACTTACAGGCACATTACCAAGAAGGACCTAACAAAGGCGCACCGAAGTTACATGACAATCTGCGAGAGCGGCTATTATAATAAAGTGACCCGTATTTGCGGCGAACGGCATTTTGTTAAACGACTCTATCACAGCTTCGAGGCGGCTCGTAATTTTTTACTAGAAGGTGCTAATGTGGTCTTGCTGCGATACTTCGCTATAAGCAGATTCTGCGGTCGTATTGTCACAGATACTGTGTTGATAAATGGGATAGTTTGTGAGAGCGTTTATGTAAGTGAATATTAAATATGATTTTTCTTAATTTTTTTAATGGTAACCGAAAAGGTTGGTGCATGGTATTAAGAGTTTCATATTACATAAATCGAATCAAGCTTCACGCTGTATCCCACATATGGCAGGGTAGGCAGAGGTTAAGCATTCCGTTATAGTATTAACAGAGTATCGTTCCAGAGTTTTCGCCGAATTTTTTTTCATTGTGTATTGAGTGGCGGAACTGAACGCCACGCTTTGTATTGTTACCAGAGCGAGGATAGGAAAATATGAAATAATTCGAATAGGAATCGAATCCACAACCGTTGCGTTTACAATCAGGCGCTGTGCCACTGTGCACCGAGTTTACAAATTATAAATCAATTTTATTTAGAAAGTTTCATGGCCATTTTTTCTTTGATTGTCATAGTTAAGACAATGTTCAATAATTTTGTCTGTATTCATTTCAATCTTTTATATTCTATGTTATATATATATATATATATATATATATATATATATATATATATATATATATATATATATATAAGTTATTACTTATTTTTTCTGTTATGCTAATAATATATAATGATTTATTAAATGTTTAGTGTTAAAATATATTTTTAAAAAACTACTTTGTTACCGAGGGTGCCTACTGTTAAGACACTTCGCTTTCAACTTTCCACCGAATTCCAGAGGCATTGCGTGTTGAGTGGCGGAACTCAACGCAGCGCTTTGTCTCGATACCAGAGCAAAGAAGCGAAAATATTAAAAATTTCATTTTCTCGAGGTGGGATCGAACTCACAACCTGTCGCGGTTACTGGCCTCAAAATACTAATGTTATTTTATTATAACTGCATTCGTATAAAAATATACTAGCCTACGTTATATTCACAAAATAAAATAGCGAAGATATGAAATTTCGGTTTTCGTATTGCATTTATGTATAACCAGAAACAAAATATGGAACAAATTGGTATCTCAAGGATTGCACACATGAGAGCTTTCCGCTGTTAGTTGCAGTAGGTTGGGCAGTCCTATAAATTGTAGTTTCTACGGTAGAATACGAGAGACGACGAAACTAAGAAACGAATTTGAATGCTTATCGAGTTACTTGTTATAACAACGAATAACGACTGAAACTTTTAAATTATATTGTATATATTAATGATATATAAAAAAAATAAATCAAAATAAATCAGCTTCACGCTGTATCCCACACACAGCAGGGTAGGCAGAGGGAACCTAGTGTTAAGACACTCCGTTCCCCACTTTCTGCTGAATTTAAGAGACATTGCGTGTTGAGTAGCAGAACTCAACGTCGCGCTTAACCTCGATACCAGAGCAAAGAAATGGAAATATCAATGTAAGTAAACCAGTCAGTTTTACAGTCACACCTCGTGCTGCTGCGCCACGACTGGCTCTAATTTATGTTACGTAGTAATGAGGACATTGTAATACGTTCTACTTGAGCAGTGTAAAATTATACATGCCCACGCGCTGATATATTGATATCAGCGCGTCGGCGTTGACATTTAGATTCGTAGTCACTATAACCTTTTAATAACTGTTAGAAAGTCATTATTATTGTCGAAGTTTCCCTTCGAAAGATCTAAAAATAAATATTTTTTTCCTAAAATTTATGAACTTATAATACATTAAAAAAATGCAATTTACGATGTATTTGTGATTTTATAAAGAAAATCAGAAATACATCTTATAAAGAATGATTTTACAAAACAGGTCTGCCTTGGTGTAAGCCAATCTATTGTGAACGGCAAACCATTATTCGTTTCAAAAGTCGAACGTCATATCATAGAACCGTCCGGATTTATTCATCAAACGTTGACAGTTCTCACGCTGAGAGGTAAGCTCGCTTTGACTAAGATATTTCTAACTACAATTCTAATTTAATTTTGTTTTGTGACTTACCCTTTGACGTTTTACAACGTGATTAGATAGGAAAGCACGTTTAATTTAATTACCTGTAAGTACTGTAATAAACCGTTTTCATTAGAACCTTGATGGGCACTTCTGAAGGATTGTAGTAAAGTAAAAAAAGGATAAGGTCATCAGGTTTTCAGAATAAAAACCAACCATCCCATTAATTGTATTTAAATGCAATGCATTTTTAAAACAATATTCTTATCAAATTAAGGATTCTTTTATACTCTGTTAAATACATAATGTAGTAGAATATATAGTACTGAGTAGTTGTGTGATATAATGAAGAGGGAAGGATTAAAATATATTATGTTGACTATTAATTAAGTCAGTATTCACTGATGCATGTTTAGTAGATACATACTCATCTTTGTTGTAGTCCTAGTCATTCACACTCAGACCTAGACAAATATTAGTTTAGCCCCCATAAATATTTACTTCGAGCGCGAACATTGCCCTCAAGGGCGGATGCCATACAATATATCTATTATACGAGTATGTATGTATAATATGTACATACATTGATTAAATGGATAAAAGGTTAAAATCATATAAAATGAATTTCCAATGATAAATAATTATTTATTTTTAACAATTATAACATTATACTTGGCTGTATATTATCTATGTTAAAATATTTTTTTCTTTTTTTAAGTACCACTTATTTAATTTTATTTAATACAACACCAAAGAATTTTTATTTTATTCGGATACTCGACATACTCTTCAAAGGTTACCTCGTGAGTCATGAGTGGGCGGATAGTAGCTACATATTTCATATAAACCCTCTACTGCGCGTCGTTCCTGAAAGAGATGAAATAGAGCCCCACGAGCCACTACGCGAAAAATGGAGGAACGATTTGCAGTTGCTATCGGATTATCTCGATTTTAAGGTAAAATTTTATATATATGTATATAAGTATTATTTTATGTACATACCTATAAATATGGTTTCGTTTAAAACAATTTTCTTGTTTGACTCACTCTTGAGAATGCTTTTGAAATTTTTATATCGCTCCTTGAGAAATATTTTCAAAACCTTTTGACGCATATTTTCTAACAGAGGATACTTATATTTTAAGGCGCAGAGACAAGTGTGTGACTGTAAACGCGACAGGTTATGGGTTCGATTCTCACTCGAGTAAATGAAATATTTAATATTTTCATTTCTTCACTTTAGTGTCGAGGCAAAGCGTGGCGTTAAGTTCCGCCACTAAACAAGCAATTCGGCGGAAAGTGCTGCCGAACTCCGCCAACACTTCTGCATGCGTGAAGCTGAGAGAGAATAAAAATATTAATTATTTTGAAAATACAAGTTTCAGCTAAAACTAGTAAATTTCATCATGTGTATGCGATTTTCCAACGATAACTATATATTATTATTTATATATAATATTTATATATATGTAATTTGTTTTTAATAAACGATTCTCATTTATATAAACCTACATCTATCCAGAGCACGCGCTCGGCTGAAGGTGCTAGGTACATGACTGAAAATGGTGAATTATCCGGTGTAATTCGGGACTACCTCCAAGCCCTGCTGCTTCTCCGTCCTCAAGACGCCCTACATTTTACTCGACATTATTTTGCATCAGCTCTCTCTTCACTGGACCTACCACATAATGAATATTTTGATCCATGTTCCAAGCACGTTAGATATTATTTTTTCGAAGAATAACAATTTAAATTTAATCTAAATTATAATATATTATTTTTTTTACATTTGTTGAAACTTGTAGTTGAATTCTAATGGAAACGCTACGCCAATCTTGTTTTTATAAAGTTTCTAAACTAATTATCAACATCAAATTAAAGTCTGTTATTTCATACTCTACCTAGAGACTGCTGAATTTTTTATTGCCTACCTCAATAATTAGCATCTGGCAAAAGTAATTTTATTTGAAAGCATCAAAGACTACGTCTTAACTCAATTAGCAACAGGCAAATAGTCTTAATAAATGTTCATTTTGAGTAATTACTTTAAACATATAATCATTTTAGACAATTGTTTATTGTGTTGGTTTATTTTATGAATTTACATCAAGTTTTCTTTAACATTTTATGTACTTAACTAATTTTGAAATAAATGTTGCGCGTACAATCAATTATTTATTAGTATGTTTTTTTACTTACCTGTGATATTTAAACTTGCACAAATTCTTTCATTGAAGTGCTTATATTAAAAAAAAATGATAAAATGTAAGTCTGTTTCGCGTACTGTGGGTTCCTTACCTATTAAAAATATTCAACGGATAGTACGCTTTAAAGTTAACAACTTTTAGGTTGGAGGACTTATATTGTATTATAATAAAACAATAAAACTCACATTTATCTTATGAACTCCTCCAACGTATTTCTTCACCAGTGGTACTATATCTAGCCTCGATGCCGTTTCGGGAATCACCATCCAATACGATGTGTACCGCTTTTATACATTATTTATTTATTTAACTACCCTCTTTATTTGTACAAGACCTAACACTGGTCGATTTTATAACATTATTTATTTATCAAAAACCCTCTTTTTTCAAAACCTAACACTCGACCATCCTGACTTCGTGCATGTCCTCATGCACGTAGTTAAACCTAACACTCGGCATGGAGGCTAGATTTACAATAATTATTTATAACTATTTAATAC
>JAATLQ010036293.1:45042-81985 GCA_013421005.1 Heliconius erato x Heliconius himera | reverse complement strand
ACTTGCAAAAACATAGCACAACACATTTAATTTTAATTCTTTTAAATATTTATTTTACTTTGATGATATTAATAATGTAGCTGGTTTTGTTTAATTTTTTTATAAATATTTTAATATGATTACGTTTACTTATAATTTTTTTCATTCAAATTAGATATTTTCAAAAACAATTTCATAAATATATCTAATAAGCATTCGTATAGTTCAAGCGGGCGAAGCCGCGTCCGGGTCCGCTAGTAGGCTATATTAACATTGCGATGTAAGTCTTAGTTAGCCTTAAACAATGAAATAACATTAAATAATTAACGTCATCGAATTGCTTTAACGTGCACGTGCACTGCAAAAATAGTTAAATATATGTCAGTACGTTGTATCACAAAAATATTCATTTTTTTAGTTCTTATACAACACTGTATATAAATAAGTCACAATAATGCAGTTAATGCCAAAAAATAATAGAAAATTGTAAGGTGGCTGATATTTCATCGATTTTCACATGACACTTATATTAAAACTTACGAGCGTAAGTTATTTCATTATCAAGGAACTTTAATGAAGATAACTTTGGGCTTTTATAGCATATAATTTGGAGATATAATTTGAAGAAAGTGTAAAACTATAATAATTCTACGTTCTGTTTACGAAAGCACGCCTAGGCTAGAGTGCCGCAGGGTGCGCCCTTACCATTGATGACGTCCTCTCAAGGAGCCACGTAGTGCTTGGACATTTTTCACGATTGAATATATAAATCTATTGGGAAGTGCAGCATAATAGAAGTATTATGTAGAATGCGGGCAAAGCCGCGAGAAGACTGCTAGTGTACAATGTCAAAGTATTTTGGAATAATAAATGAAAATTTGAATATTTTTAATTCAAATTCCTCATCGAAGGTATCTAACCTAGAAGATAACCCAATAAATTACCGTAAACAGAAATATGTATTATCATATAAAAGAAAACAGGAACGGATTTCAGTCAGTCAGTTTCACCATATAAAAATGTGACTTCGTGGAACTTCACTTGTGATTTTGCTGTAAATTTTCAATTTTATTTTAAAGATTACATGTTGCATATATGTACATAGATAGAAAGAAGAGCCTTATCTATAGCGTCCTTTCTCTTTTATTATACATTAATATTTTATTGGACACTACTTTCCACACGCAGTATTTGCAACTTTGAGGCATTGTCGTAATGTCTATTATAACAGTATAATAAATTTTGCGTAAATATCGAATTGGCAGTCGTAAACATTCAGCGGGATATGGTCGTCATAAAACGTTGTAGACTTAGTGTTGTGGTTATAAAATAGAAAAATCTAAAAGGAAATGTAGGGAAGTAGAATATTATTATCACGCATGGAAGAAACACGCAGGAAAAAATCAAACGGAGGTTATCTATACATTAATTATTTTGTATAATATATCAGAAATCGCTAAACAGAAATAAAATTAATCAAACACCTGTTTAAAATAGTCTTGTATTTTCTACAATAACTAATTTTGTCATAATTATTCTTACACTAGGATAATTTTAAAAAATAGGTACTTCTACAAGAATGTTATAGAAGTAGTTTTCAATATTTTATATCTGATGTTTGATTTATAGTACAAATTAGAAATATTTTTAAGTTATGTCAGATTTTGTTAAGTCATGGTTATAAGTAAAATCGAGAGGTGGAACTTACAACTAAAATTAATAAACATTAATACTAAAATAGTCATCGTAGAATTCCTCTTAAAGTTTAATATATATACTCTAAAGAGTTTTAAAAATTATCAGAATCAATACGATACTTTAGAAATAGTTACATAAATATTTCCTCAACAGAGTTAATGAACTAACAAGTTTCGTATATGCCAGGCACGAATCGGGAGCCTATCAAATATGCCTACACTCTGGTCAAGGTCGCGGGAATCCGATGTCTTGATGGATGGGAATTACAGGTCTGATCTGTGTGAAGATCCTTGGAGGAATGTCCAAAATGGCCTATGTCCAAAAGTGGGCAGTAGCTGTTGTTAGGATGATGAATCAGTTTCTAATAAGCCCGGAGAAAAGGCAACCATACCTCTATCAGGTATTCTAAAATTTAATTCTCTTAATATATGAAGATTCATGAAAAGCATTAATACAATTGTTTCAATAACATTTAGTAATAATTCAAAAACAAAACAGAAAAAATTTTGCATATGGGTCGAAGGTAAACTACTTATAGATAAGACCTTAGTTGAGGACAATTTACTCTGCCAATCTAAAGTTAATAAAATTCATTTCATTCAATTGCAAGGCTTTCAAGAAAAATACTACTTCTATACTTAATATTATAAAGCTGATGAATTTGTTTATTTGAACGCACTAATCTCAGGAACTGCTAAATTGATTAATTATTACAAAATGACATGACGTTAAATGACGTTCAATTTGTATGACGATACTTATCCGCTATCTTTCACGTTGACGTGTTACCACGTTGTTTAATATAACAAGTAGGCTGAATTATAACGGGACGTCACGTTCTGAAATAATATATGGGATGCACAGTGAATGAATGACAAAGCTTTCTTTTAATATAAAAAGAAATTATTCAAAAATATAAAAGCAATATAAAAAAATACAAAAGTTTTAAATGATCTATGTCTTTAAAAAGGTAATAAGAATGTCTGTTCTTTAAAGGCGGTGGTTTATGTAAGTTTAATTTTAATTTGGAAAATTACACAATCCACCTAAAGAGAATAGAAATATTGTAAGAATGCTTTCTTCGGGTGCGCTGCTGGAATTATTGGTATTACATATATTACATATATATGACACATTCTAAAAGTTTTCTCAAATATAAACGTTAATATACTTCATTATTATAGTTATAGGACAATAAATATTTTCATTCTAATTGATTAATTAGAATTATAATATTCATCTAATATATGGATTTGTATAAAAATGAATGTGATTGCGTCCTCTTCTTCTCTTTCTGTCTTGACATGAATATTTATCCAAATTAATTATTTAACAATTAACCATATAAGTATATAAGCTATAAGAGCTACTTTTTCATATTTTTTTATAATTAAATTTTACTAAAAAATAACATATGTCACGCACCTTTTATTATATACATTAAACTATATTTATATAGAATATAGATGAATCACTATCTGATAATGTATCAAGAATAGATAGAATAGAAGTAAATTATGTTAGCATAAATAAAAAAATTAACAAGTCTAAAATACTATGATATTACGTCAGAATTAACTACGCTATTCTTTACCTAATTTAAAAAAATAACATCTTACGTTCATTAATATCAGTTTTATAATTATAGTATTGTATTACTAAGCATTAGTCATAGATAACTTTTAAAAAAAAAGAAAAAGAATGTATCCATACAGTTGGTGTACGTGATCACGTACACGCTACCACGCTATTAGTTTACAATTCAATTAAACAAATTCACATAAAATTATAGAGAGGCGGAGTGTCACATGCAAATGAAAAAAATAAATAGTTATCTAAAGTGTCATAAAAGAACGTCCATATCCAATGATATGGACAAATAAACCAATATTGATAAAATTTGCAAGTAAATATATCCGATATAGGGTACCCATTTCATAAGTTGAAGCAAAAATAACTTAAGTAATTGATTTTTTTTAAGTTTTTTGTAGAAAAAATAAAAAAAAATATCATGTTATGTAAGAATATGATCTGTTTAGCAGATAATATTATAAATACACGACGGAAAGTGGGAAACGGAATAGGTTCCCAGGTCTTAATAGGAAAGAAGTGTCTTAACGCTAATGTCCCCTAAAAGTCCCCTCTGCCTACCCTGCTGTGTGCGGGATACAGTATGAAGCTAAATAAAAATTAAATACACTTGTAACAAGAAGAAATACATAAGTAGTAGTACAATAGTTTTTCAGTTTTCGAGCAAAACCGCATGAAGACTTACATAACTGTATTACAAAATACAATAAAAATTGTAATCCTCCATCACTACGTAAATTTAATAGTCCGATAAGGTACCTACGTAAGCGATAATTCGAACGTGAAACACTTCGCCGCCACGAGATAGATCATGACGTAGATAACTTATAGTCACAGATAAGCCCACGCACGCATCGTTTTTAGTTTTATACTTACATATGTTTATAGGTTTATAGCAAAATTGTATAATAAACTCCAAATAGAGAGTCCTACTAATGTATGTTTGTTCCGCTTTCACGCAAAAACTACTGAACGCATTTAGATGAAACTTTACAATAATATATGTAGCTGATACAACATAATAACACATATGCTACAATTATTTTTTATGCCATCTTGTGTAATATGAATAGAATAAAACAATAAGTTCAAGCGGGCGAAGCCGCGTTTAGCATGACAGTATATAAAAAAGTTGGTTTGACTAACTCTCGTTTCTACTATTCTTTTGAACGTCAATATGTTTTCATTTTAATTAAGATCATAATCATATAAATTATATCTACACACTTAATAGCTTTTAAAGATAAAAAATATTTTTTGTCACATGATTTTAGCATGATTCTAAATTAATAACACCGTGTCGTGTTAAATAGGTAAGGTTTACTCAAAATTAATAATTATCATGTATTAATTATTAGAATGTCTATAAATGTGGATATTTCTTGAAACTAAGCTGTTATTATATTATCTAAATAAATTTAATCCTTATTCAAATATGTTTATTGCTTTTACGTTTATTACGTCATCTCTTTTGAACACATCTTTGAAGTTTTCGGACTAAAAGATTTTTCATGTTATAATTTAAATAAAAAAAATAAACTTACTGATTTTTACTAACGTACCATTCAACAAATAAACATAATATCGAAACATATAATATCAATTACTGAATAAGGAAATTTTTAACTTATAATTAATTCAAATGTAAACTGTACCATTAAGACATTACCGCTAATACAAAGTTACGACTTTCGTACAAGTAGTTACGTACTAGGTACGTACATGAAAATGTGGAATACGATATAAACGCTGGGAACGTGGTAAATCAAGCAATTAACACCGATAAACAGATGCGCCGCGACTACCACGAGATATCACATGTGCGGAACAGCACGGCTAATGAGAAAACCACAATTGCATTTTGCTTATAAACTTACAATACCTGCTTACAAAAATTGTAAAACTTATATAAATAGGATAAACTATTCATATATTAATTTCTATGTATTATTATCTCTCCGCTAGGGATAAAACGTGAAGTTAAGTAACTATATATATTTTTTTATATTTTCTGCTACTTAATTTAATATAACTGTTAAAATTAACAATATCAGTCTCTAAATCTAAAGTAAAGAAAGCGGTGTAATAAACAACTACTTAACGAAGTCATTATAGGTGCTAAATTTGTTATAGACATGCGTGACGTTTACCCACAGGTGAACGTCCTTTAGTCTATCTCATTATCTTTTCAAAACCAAATTCTATTTTGTATAAATATTCATAAGCACAAAGTAAAATTTAAATAATTAAAAAAATTATTAATACTTAGCTAAATAGAAAAAAGGTGTTTATCAACACTAAGCTCTGATGCGCTCAGATAAGTGAAATAAAAAAAAAGCTAAATAAATAATTTTTTGTTTTGTTTGTATGTTTTAACATTACATAGGTACTTTAAGGCAGGTGTAGAGCAGGGGCACACGTGTGTAAGTGTAAATACTGGTTGTGGGTCCGATCTCCACTCAAGGAAATGAAATATTTATATTTTATATAAATTTTTCTTTTCATTTCCTCGCTCTGGTGTAGAGGCGCGGCGTTAAGTTCCGCCAGTCAACACGCAATGCCTCCTAAATTCGGCGACAAACGACGAACGAAGTGTCTTAACACTAGGTTAACTCTGCCCTGCTGCGTGCGAGATGCGGTGTGCAGCTGATTTATTATTTTTTTATTTAATTACATGTTTAATACGAAATATTACAACAGATGACCTTGACACACCTCAACCGTTTAATCGTACCAAGCGTATGATTAATGACCTAAAAGTATTAGATGGTGTCACAGCCTGTAATAGAAGTGACACCGGACCTATGCACATGCCACGCCCTATGCTATTGTAGCTGATCTAACTTCATTGTGTTTAAAAAACAACAATAATCGGTATATTTGTGTCTAATTTCATTATAATTGATCGAAATTGATCGTTATACTTCACTTCATGTTTTTTTTATTTATTGTTTTATACAATTAATATGAACAATATACATATACTATTTTTTTTAAATGTTAATATGACGTATGCCTACATAACATTTAATTTTTAAACTAGTAACAGATAAAAACATTAATGTAAATATTTATTTTAATTTTTTTTTGATTAACAATAAAAAATAAAAATAAATGTTACCATTAATAATAAACATTAGTAGATTATTAAGTCAGTCGTGGCGCAGCGGCACGAGGTGTGACTGCAAAACCGACTGGTTGTGGGTTCGATCCCCACTCGAGGAGATGAAATATTTACTTAAATTTATATTTCCATTTTCTTCGCTCTGGCGTCGAGGTTAAGCGCGGCGTTGAGTTCTGCCACTCAACACGCAATGCCTCCAGAATTCGGCAGAAAGTGGGGAACGGAGTGTCTTAACACTAGGTTCCCTCTGCCTACCCTGCTGTGTGCGGGATACAGCGTGAAGCTGATTTTTTTTTTATTATTATTAAGTAAGGGTTTCTGCTTACCATATCAAAGTAACCGGGGAAAAAAATATATGCAATAATAATATCTTTAATGAACAAAGCAAACAAAGAGGTAATTTTTGCAATTTGCTTGATACACTTAACTATTGAGAAAAAGGGATAATAACAAACACATCCTTGATTGGTTAAGATAATTATTGAAAATATGCCAACTAGTTTATCAGAATATTACCTATATATATATTAAATATATATTAAGAAAAACCAATAATTATAACAATATGTCACTCAGAATTAGTAAAAACTTTAAAAAGAAAAAAATATTATTATAGTATATTATACCTAAACTAACTTCATAACACAAAAATAGCCAAAAATCATAAGTATGTGATATGTATCATGTTACTTTTTTGAGAGAAAAAAGAGAATCTACTATCATATCATTCTATTCTCCTCCTTTCATTCATTTTCGAGATTCAAACGTTTCAGAATGACGTCAATACCAATAAAATATAAAACAGTGTATATATAAAATTAAAAGATAAAGTATTTTTACAATACATTTACTATAAGTGATATTTTATGGTCATACCTACATACGATAGCAAAATGTTCTTTTTATTTAATACCATTCTATTTCCATTGCAAACCGTAAACTTTTCCAGAAGTAATAAAACCGCAACACATGTTATAACGACACATTGCATTATAAAATTTGATGTGCTGAAATTACAGCAATAAATAACGCGTAAAAAATCATAACGAGACCAGATACTAAATAAAACGGTCCATGTGAATTGCTTTAGTTATAATAATGTCTTCATAAAAAGAGATCTAAGGTATCAATAGAATGTAACGATCTTGTACACTTGTATGTATGTAGAATTCATTATACAACATCTTAGCTTTTCATGATTGACAAAGCCGTCGTCGTGACTGTAAACGGAATGGTTAGGATTTCGATTCCCACTCAAGAATTATGTTCATTTTGCTCAAGACAAAGTGCAGCGATCCATACGCAATGTCTCGTAAATCGGTCGATGCGTGAGGGACGGAGTGTCCTAACACTAGTCTCTATATGCCTACACTGCTATATGCCGGATATAGAAAATAAACTAAAAACATACCCATAAAGGAGTCTGGTATCACGTACGGCGAGGATAATGGGCTTCAATTTTAAGTCATACGACAACATTATAGAACGTAACTCATAGATATCGATCAATTTTGTCTACACCAGTTTTAATATTTTTTTATTACGGGAGATGCTATCTTGATAGTTATTTTGTCGTTTAGGTATTATTGTAATGTAATATGAAAGATGTTTTTATGTATACAAACTATTCGATAGAGATAAGAAAAGGAAGTAGGCAGGTAGGGCCTAGTAAGGAGTTACCTTTTTTATTCAACCAAGAACAATACTCACTGAGTTTTGCAATATATATTTTTATTCAAATCCTTCTCTACTAAGAGTGTGCGTTTAAAAAAAAACAAAATTTTTAACTCTTTTTCTGCCGAAAAAAATATAACAAGCAAAAATTTAAATCTATATTATTAGTAAATCACCAGCCCAGCTTCCGTCACATACCATTGTCAATGATAAGGCAACGACCTCAACTGTAATGGGCGAACATAAAAATACTACAATGCCACCACCACCTGGCGTACGAGAGAACTGTTACACAAATATACACCTACCATATATAGTTCATATAAATATGTATTGATGATGATAGAATTGATATATAGAAGTAGGTAAGGATCGTCACATAAAGTATAACCTACGCTCTAAATATGGTATGTTTTTTTTGTTTGTTAAAATTGGAAAATGATGAATTAATTTTATATAGAATAAAAAAATATGTATTTGTTCACATTCGTGGCGCAGTGGCACAAGCGTGTGACTGTAATATGCGGGATACAGAGTGAAGCAACAAACCAAAAAATATATATTTTTGTTAGCATGTAAGATAATAAGAAGAAATAGAATAGATATCTAATTTTTGAGAAATGCCTAATTCCTGAGAAGCTTACTACCAGTACCTAGCATGATGATATGCGAGATTGTATGAGCACGTGCATCACAAGCTTAAACATTATCGGCAAAACAAACAAAAATATGACTCGATTTCTCCATAAAAGTACTTGTACAGAGATAAAAAATATTAATACAGAAAAATATACGTGACTGTCCTTGTATTTGCAAGTTTGAGGCCAACAACCCACATTCATAATAATGAGAAATATCTCGTTGGAATCAATGAAACGTTAGTGTCTATTTTCAGATATTGTGACAGCTCAGCTCAGTAGTTTCAGTGTGGATGTTAATGTAATATTGTTGCAGTGTAAGCAATTGCATTTTAATTATATAGATCATTAAACACAGTTTATAGTCAATTTAGTTGGACGTTAAGGGATAGAATGCTATTTTAAAGGAAATTGTTGGTAATGAAAAAAATTATAATGCCTTCTCATTAACTATATCAGAGAAATATTTTCCTTATTAGTGAATTATATGAAAAAAGATATACATTTTCAATTATGTTAATAATTATTTATGATCTTTTTGATTTACTTGGAACATTAGTGCACATTTGATCTCTAGTATATTATATTATTAAACAGAATTCAGATGTAAGACCTAGATTAAAAGTTTGCTAGATTAAATTATCAACAAAAACGATGATATTTTACTAGCAAATGATCCCGTGTCACTATAATTATGGATTTCACATTACATATAAAGAAAAACAAACGTTACAATACTTGGTACTTATATATTACTAAAGAACAAACATTTAAACATACATTATATTAGTAAATAATATCCTTAACCATATATTTATATAACATAAAATTAACATATTATACGGCCGTTGGTATCACGATGCGCCTGCGCACGGTAAACAGAGGGCCGCCATTTGTGGTCTGAGCGCAGTTAAACCCAAGCTTTGATGTACGGCGCGACTCGGGCGGCGTCTGTTTATACATGCACGAGTGGAATTCTCTTTTGATTCAGTGGCCTCAAGGCCGCAACTATTTTCTATAGTAATTCACGTGACTTGTTCCATTGGCCAATCGGATTTCGGTTTAACTACTTATTCAATAAACATACAGCATTAGTGAAAACGTTATATAAATACGTATTAATATAGCAACGGAAATAGCTATATTTCCAAACAAATGTTTTTGTTTTACGGATGCCGTTGTGACGCGGTTTGAAATGTATTGTATGCAATAGTTGTGTGTTTGATTCCCAAAGGGATATATAGTAATTTAATAAAATATAAATTGTCTCTGTTGTTCCAGGTGAACTGTGCTATAACTTAACAAAAAAAAAAAACAGCTTCACGCTGTATACCGCACACAGCAGGGTAGGCAGAGGGTCATAAGACTCAAGAACTCAACGCCGCCAACTTAATCTCGACACCAGAGCGAAGAAATGGAAATATAAATTTTAGTAAATATTTCATCTCCTCGAGTGGGAATCGAACCCACATCCAGTCGTAAGTCTATAACTTAACACATATCATTAAAATCGAAAAGTGGAGAGCAGAGTGATTTTTAACTTAACGCTGCGCTTTACCTTGTTACCAGAGCGAGGAAATTAAAATGTTAAATAATTCATTCCCTCGAATGGGAAACGAAGCCACGATCGTCGCGTCTATAGTTAAATGCTAGCGTAAGTCAGTAACAGAAATAGTAATATACTGTTACTAAAAAGTCACCTTAGCAACTGCTCCTTCCAATAGTATTGCCTCCGAGACATCAACAAATTACATTACAGTGAATTACTTTGTCATATTATATTAGATAAGATGCGTATATAATATTATCGAGTGTAATATCGTATATCTCGATCTCAAGTAGAGGCGTATAATCAAACCGAGAGGTTGAGAGGGCGTGGAGGACGGCATGACCTATATAGCAGTAACGACGCCCGGAGGGACGGAATAGGCTGCAAACGAAGCGAATTTTATTCTGAGTACGCCTCTTGAATCTTTAGAGGTGACCTTTAAACATTTTAATATTATGTTATGAATAAGTTCGTAATTTGGCTGGCGTAGTTTGGCAAAGGCTTTTAAAAAATATACGAAATGTCTTTTAGAATTTTGTTTTATGTCAACGATGAAATGGCGTTTTCATGAGATTTCATTAAATGGCCTACATATTAAATTTATAAATAACTATAATATTTGAGCGATAAAATTATTATTATTAATATTAAATTTGTTTTGTTTTTATATCATTTTGTATTTTGTTTTCTTTTTTGGACGGAATGGAGAGCTATGGCATTAGGTCCTACTTTCATACGCCACAATACATGAAAATCAACAAAAGAAACGCTCTTTAGATTTTTTTCTGCAACCAAATTTTATTTGTAATATTAATAACATAAATCTAGAATTATTTATTTATAAAACAAAAATTTGAAACAACCCAATCAAAGAGAATATTTTATATCGCCAACATAGGTACGATATTGAGCGATGTTTTAATGGTCGCATTTAGGTCTCAATGCTAAAATATAATTCGCGTTCCCCGCTTAGCAACTTCTCGACCTACTTCGAAGATTAAACTTAGTAAGCTCAGAAATTGAATAGAATATTTACTTTTATACATAAACTAGGCTAAGTTCTGCTAAAAAATAAACATAAAATTAATTAAAGTTAATTATTACCAAGAGAAAAACAACAACTTAAATGTGAAACTTCATTTTATACCCTTAACAGATAAAAAGAATAATTTTATTTGAAAAAAGCTTTACATTTTTTCTTGTACAGCAGGACAGACTAAAGAGAGCGTAGTGTTAAAACACTCCGTCTTCCTACTTTCGTAATAAAAATGTAGCACATATATAGCAATAAATTAGCATTCATTTGATAATAAACCAAGCGACAAGTCTCTATTACCAAATTAAAATATCATGATTATTCAATTACATTGTCTCTACAAATATAGATACTTCGACAAAAAAATATATAATGTAAATATTCTTACACGCTAATGGATCATACATATCAACATACAAAAAACTATAAACAAACTATCATATCATATCTGAAAAAAAATCAGGCATTAACTAAATCAATAATAATTTTATTACAAGACCAAGCTCTATATTCGACAAGCATATCGGATTAGTTCTTTGATTGAATGCGGATATAAAAGTGTTCAAAAAGATCGATATAACAAGTAGTTTTTAACCGACTTCAAAAAGAAGGAGGCTATCAATTCGACTGATTTTTTTTTTATTACATAAATTTGTCTTTTGTAATGCAATAGCTGAAGATAACTTTGGTATATATATGAAAAATGGTCTTATATGAAAAATGTTGAGTGCACTGCCAACACTTCTCGGCAGAAATGCCTTCAAAGGCAAGCCGCTCCTTGTGGAACTGACAAAATTGCCATTTACCTATTGGTTTTTTTATACATTCAGTGTTTGCCACATACAGTATGGTAGGCACAGGGAACGTACTACGACATTCCATTCTACCACATTCCGCTCAATTTTCGAAACCTTACTGAGTGTTGTCTTGTTATCAGAGCGAGGAAATAAAGATAATTAATTCCCCCGAGTGCGAATTATACCCAAAACCGTCAGTCACGTTTACAATGAAACGCTGCGCCAGGATGGCTTCCTATTTTTCATAGATTCATAATAGCTGACAAAAGGCAATTTAATATAAAGAATATTTTGATATCGATACGATATGCGTGGATATAAAAAAGAGTCTGTCCTTGAGATGGCATTAGATCGAAGCTGTACAATGAATCAGTTGCGCGTCGACACACCACAAAAAATTATAAGCGACCGCGTGCTTTCGCGATACTAGTTTTTCCTTTGCACGATCAAGACAAAGAATGTTTCTATTTTTTTCAGGTAAAGGAAGAACGAAGGCACGTGATTCGAGTAACAAAAAATTTAAGACCCAATTCCGCATTTTTTTGTAACGATGTTATTGAAAAAAAAAAGATTAAACATGTTGATCAACGTAAACTTTTTTTTACTGATAGGAACTTCATAATAGAACAATCCAAAGTAAGCCTCTTATTTACGTCAGAACAGCACAAGTCAACTAAATTAAAAAATAATCTCAAGATAATAATAAAATGATTTACTTTATGTTGCAACATACAGACATAATATAGACATTATAATATATGTATGGAATTCAATGGGGAATATAGTGTTATTAAGATAGAAAACAAGAAAATAAGTTGGGCGTGGCGTACTGCCGCACGTAGTCATTTATCCTCTGCGTTTACACCTTGCAAACTGGGTCAAGACAATTTCATAATGGAGGATATGTGCTGTTGAGAACAATAAAAAAAGTTAATTAAGTCTAACTATCTAACGTATTTATACATAAAAGGCACATTGACTACTGCTGTGTTTTTGCTTAATCTTACCGAGTAGCAGATTATGTACAGATAACCTAATGTCAAGACACTCCTTTCTCGATTTTCAGCAAGAAATCAGGGCGGTACTCAACGCCGCCCTCCACTGAATAAAGATAGAACCCACAACCACTTATTTATAGACACGTACCCACTACGTCGCGATGGTCATGCTATATATTTTTTTAATAGAAAATTAAAGTCAAAAGAAACCTATTAAAGTACGCGTCGAGCAGCATAAAAATATTTTTACTGTTATCAAACATCAAATAAGTACCTCTCAAACACGCGATCTTACACGAATGGAAGTTTATACTAAAATTATTATACCACAAGCAAATGTTTTAAGGAGCATTAACACGCGACAATTCAGAGGTTTAACAGTTATTATGAAATGTACTGGAATATATTTTGACATAAATTAAAAATATACATTTCATCCCACATTGAAGATTGCATTGCTTGCAAGCATTCACACGTTCATTATTTTTTTATTTATTCATTTACATCATTACTTATACATTTTTTTATATTGTTTTCGTCATTTTGTACAAAACATTCTACTCATTTTATTCCTATTAAATATTTATGTTAAATAAACGACAAATTTGAAACAAGTAAGTACCTAGCAGTTTTAACAAGCAAAATTTTCTAAGCATCCATAACCTACATAAACAAAGTATCAACAACATATCAAAGAAAAAAATCTAATACAAAATGTATAGAATAGCACTTCGAAAAGAGCTTCAAGGACATAAATGAAGCAGCAGTACGTGACACAAGTGTAAGAAGGCATCTGGCGTCGCAAAAAAACAGCAGGAAGAGATCTCGTTACGGCCGAATGAGCTCCTATCGAACATGTAATGGGGAGTTTTATTCAGGCTTTTTGTCCAACCCTTCGACCTTTGCTCGAATCAAAATTGGGTTTCAATTGACTCCAATGAAGGCGGCCTTTGTGTATTTACAAACGAAATGTAATGAAACAGGAGATGGTATTGGCAAAATAAAGCTATGCGACCCAAGTATTGAATGGTTTTGACATGTGTTAAATGAATGAATGAAAAAAGAGTTTTAGTCGTGCGTGCTGTGTTGCCTTATTTACGGATGACTAGTATAATTTAAATTCCGAGGAGAGGTTTAAAAAACCAGTAACCTAGTAGTTTAGAAATATTGAAAAATAAACAAAAAAGACCTGATGTATAAGATCTGCATCAGACTTTTGTTACAGACCATACAGCTGTAACTGATTCTTAAATTGATTAAAAAATACATTGCTTGAAAAAATTTGCACATCAAAACATTACAATTACGATATTTATATAACCAATATTTTTATAGAAAAAAAACTAAACAACAAAATTGTTTGTAGAAATACTGGCGACACGCCAGCCACCAGTGTATAGAGGCCCCGGTTTATATTAAGCGGCCACTACACAGTGACATTTCACACAAAAACATCAACAAAGCTACGTGAACTCTTGACTGGGATCCAGTTGGAACTGACTGTGGACGATAACGAGGACTCAGTGTCACGGACGTACGATAAAAAAAACACTGACCAAGATCAATAACAATGTTTTTTTTAATGTTATATATAAAAAAAATACATTATTATACATTTACTTATTATACTTATTTTATAGTTTTTTATATATCATAATGTTTGTTTTATTCGTGGTCACATTTAATTTTAGAATCTATATATTCAGCTTATGCATATTCTATGTTCATATTATGTACATATTTGCAATTGTATATAAAAACAAAATATATTAATATTTTGCAAACAAATACCAACAAAGAAATAAATAAATAAAGACGCAGTTATAAACGAGAAGACGAAGAAGGAACAATCTCTTTCTATTATACCAGCAATAATTATACAAGAACATATTAAAATTATTTCTTGGTTAGAATCTAAACGTTGTTTATCTGAAGATGTAATAAAGGTTTACTTGGTGCCACTTTCCAACATTGCAAGGCGTTTATAAAATATTATGAACTTATACAACGTGTTATATCAAATGCAGTTAATAATAGACGTAGGTATAAGATAATTAAGAGATAGGAAATTGACTACACGGCAGACGCTAAGTGGAACTGTGATATGCCGACGTATTCTATTAATCGTGATCGCGTCAACTCTAAAAGTTGTTGGGAAACATTATTCCCGACTTTGTCGTAACGAGGAACAGTTCAGTTTAGATTGGTATACGATAGTATAGGATAGGATCCAGATGGATATATCCGTGTGCGAGAAATATTGGCATTTATATCGTTGGAGCACAGTTTAAGTTCGATTATTAGAAGCGGAGAGGCCTCAGCCAGGACAGTCTCGAGCAATTTGCCTATTGCCGAGTTCAATTATCGCCCCCCGCACTCATTACTGAATTAAGCCGAGAGCGACTGTAAATTTTGTGACGCCTCTGCTGCGCTACTAAATTGGAAGACTGATGTCTATAACTAGTTGTTTCTCGAATAAACCAAGAAAAAAACAACTAAATATTACAAACATTGTATAACTAAACGGCCGAGCGGCCGGGTGGTGACAGCCAGATTATCAAAGTAATATATTTATTAGAGCCAATTAATATTTATAATACATATGATGCTAACCGCTAACGCATTTCGTTCGGACGTGACTCATTAATCAAGAGAGCTGCGGCTATAAAATCCTCATTATCCATTCAAATTATCATCGTTGTAACTATTTAAGTGTATCACTTTATTAATCTGTTAATAAAAGACGTATCATAGAATTAAGTGGACGAAATTAGCAACATTACAACGCAAATTCACTGTTTTTTAAAACACAACATTTAAAACGTTCATATTAATATAAAATCCAATGTAAATTTCATGTGTCAAGATAGCTTGTTTACGAGTCCAGGTGCTAAAATTTATATTATCATTGTAAACATCGTAATGTGATAAGATTCGTCACTGTACTGTGATGTTGCTGAATAACAACTTTTCATATATTTAAAGTTTTTTCATTGTTATAAAATATAGATATTAAAATGTAAATGACATTTACATAGTAATAAACATAATAATAGATTTATTTACAATTCTGTAGTAATATGTATATCTTCTATATATGTATGTGTAAGAAAGAATAATCTTCAAACTCACCAGGCATAAAGTGCAACAGTGCAGCGGTAATGGGGTAGAGGCTGGGGCTGTACGTGATGTCGGGGCAGGCGTAACCGAGCACGGACACCACGCGGTCCGCGACCGCGCGCCCCTTGCGGGTCAGGTGGTATCCGAGACAGTGAGTCGCTTCCACAAATGGCGGGAGCATGATCGGCTTGTCCGGCAGCTCCACGGTGCCGAACACCTGTTAACAAACAAGGATATTTTAAAATAAAATGTATATAAGGTAAAATTTGTTTATGAAATTAAGAATTTAGATCATTTTATTACAAAAACCTACATTACCTACTAAAAATACTATACAAGTACATCATTTATAATAAAAAAACGTACTAATAGCAATTACTTGAACTAATAGCAATATAATTACTATGTGAAAGTAGAGAATCATATTAAATATATGCGCAGTAGGAAATATATTAGTTTCTTTTAATTCACTTATAGTTGCCACGTCAACCTAATACGTAAACATTTCCTTTTCGTCGTTTAAAATACCATTTCCCCATTAATGCTTCACTGAATCTCGAGAGGCTGGTGAATTCAAGCACTTGTTACTTTAGAGAGGCCTACAGAATTTTAATGTCATTGCGTGTGTACTATATTAGCCAACACTTTAAACTTGTTATAATATAAACGACAGCTCATTGAAACGCTGTAGAAATTAAATTAATGAAATTATACACATTTAATAAATTAAAGCAAATGTCTGCCACAAAAAAAAAACAATGTAGGTACCTATCACAAAGTTGAAAGAACCCAAAACCACATACACCTCCACAATAAATATTTGACTTCGCACGACTACGCGGCGAGACGTACAACAAACGTGCTGTACACACATTTCAATTACCGAAAAACTGTATACAATTAGTGAGTCGTGGAGAATTATAAAAATGAATATTTTTCTAAAAAAGCGAGTCGTGCCTCGTATCCGTCGCGCAAATTGCTTTCATAAACACATTTAAATCAGTTATCCAATCTGCCGGCGACATATTCGCAAGTCCACTCGTGATTATCCACTTTACCGACAAGGTCGACTCCGTTGGCCCGCTCGTATAAATTATACATTTTATCTAGAAACAGCCCCTACGCATACTCGTATAGCTAGAATGTGTGATTGTTTTATTTGCGTTTTTGTTATAAAAACAATAGAAAATGCATATATTGTTGTGTCAACATATGAAAAGTATCAGATTGTAGATCATAGTTTTTTATTCAGTATCAAGCTGTATCCCGCATATGGCAGGGTAGTCATAGGGAACCCGTTAAGAAACTTCCGTACCTTACTTTCCGCCGAATTCTTGAGGCATCGACAGTCGAGTGGCGGTACTGAAAGCCGCGCTTTGCCTGGTTACCAGAGCGAAGAAATTAAAATATTAAATATTTCATTATAGAGATATTCTTTTATTTTTGCTTTTAGTCACACAAACTGCAACATAAATTCAGATTCGTATACCACCATCTCTTACATAGATGGAGAATGGGGAGAGAGTGAACAATCCCTAGGATCCAAATGAAACCTAATAAAAAATAATTAAAAAAGTTCTCACATCTTTTTAAAATTCAAAAATAGCTCAATTTTAAACACAAACAGTGTGCAATGAGCTAAAATCTTAGCAATATCATCGCAGAGCTGTTCAAACAGACGCTTTAGATCAATATTTTGTTGAACAACGATAAGATTATGTTTTCGCCGAGATGTTTTGTAAATTAACTAAAGACTTGAAGGAAAATTTTGCACTTTTTGGCTTAAACAAAAATACACGAAACACACATATTTATTAAGGTCAAGTAACTTTTAATGTTTGTAAACCAATTATAAAATTTGCCGTTGCTATAAAAGAAAAGTAAAACAGAAAATCTTTTAAAAGGGCAACACGTATATAAACTGTATACGGTCTAGACCATCAATTTATGCGCAGGATATACATCAATCAGCATAAGAGAATAATTATATGTAGTGAAACAATTTCCAACGTTAAATCTACGGGTTTGAATAATAACTTCCTTTGACTTGTAAATTGAATGCGCATACGCGACTCAATCTATAGCTCATATGAGAAAAAATGTATACAATTTGTATGGCGAAAATTAAGTCAAAAAGAATATCCTCCAATTATACAATGAGATTTTTTTTAGCTTTTTGCTATATACCGCACATAGCAAGGTAGGCAGAGGTAACCTAGGAACATAATATTAAGACAATCCGTTCCCATTATGAAACCACGCTTGTTACCGAAGCAAAAATATAAAATATTTTATTTCCTCGAATGGGACCGAACCCACAACCAGTCGAGTTTACAGCTGCACGCCCGTGCCCCTGTGCCACTGGCCAAAAACATCATGAGTTCGACGAACGCTAATCTCTGTGGAGATAAACAAATCTACCTTAACGTTCCCTTAAAAGGCCGTAAGTTGCGTAAATTCAAGGAGCAATGACCGACACTAGGTTTTTCAATGAATAGAATAATAATAGTAAATATTGAAAATAAGATGAAAACGGGTCGTTATCTCGAAGAGTCTGCATGTAGTTGGCTACGGGGTCAGCTAAATATATTTGTCGTCCATTTCGTCGACATTAGATAGTAATAACCTGATTATAGAGACAGAATTAATCCACCGCACTTAATTTTAGACAAAAATACAACGTTCCATAATAAAAAGTAATCTTTCAATAAAGATAGCGATTGCGATGACAATCATTTTTATTGCTGATGTTCATTGGACACGACAATTGACATGTGTTATAAATAGTACCAAGTTACCTTCTAAATAGCTATAGGTAGAAAATATATTTAAGAAAGTAGCCAGTAGAATACAAAAAAAAATTAGAATGTTGTTCTTGAAAATATATAATTTTTGTAGCGTTAAAAAGTTTTGTTAATTTAATTGGTTATATATTAATTATGACGACATTATATTCACAAAGAAAATATATTTAAAGGAGCAAAATTAAAAACAAGTACCTACCCTACTTACCTACTAAACAGTCAAAGTAGTTGATGCAACTATTTTGCCATTTATTTATAATATGTATATATTTTAGGTTCATCTGTATTTAGCAGGATTGGCAGAGGATATTTAATTTTAAGACACTCCGTTCACTACATTCCGCTCAATTTTCGATACATTGCGTGTTGAATGAACCAACTCCAGAACCAAAAAAATACAATACAATAATTCCTTCCAACGAGTGGAAATCGAACCCACAACCGTCGCGTTTACAGTCAAATGCGGTGCCATTATATTACGACACAAATAAGTAAATAAAAAAAGTTTACAAATCATATAATCATATCAATGAACTAGAACAATAAGAAAGTGAGTTATAACTTAAGATAAATAAATTAATTCGCTGTCATCATCGCAGTCAGTAGTCAGTATTAGCGCATCGTCCTTGCCACTTAAGGCCACTTATAAGTTGTATGCAACTGCTAAGAATAATAAATTATAATTAAATACATAGTATTCTCTATGTTAACTAACATCACATTCTATTTAAATTGTTTTATTTTTATTTTCATTTTCATCATGTCAATACCTTTAAAACATCTATTTCCCTTTTTTTAGCTCCACGCTGTATACAGCACATAGTACGGCACGCAGAAGGTACATGGGTACCCTAAGACACTCTACTCCAATTAAGACACTTCCGTTCGCCACCTTCCATCGAATTTTCGTGGCATTGCGTATTGAGTGGCGGAACTGAACGCCGCGCTTTCCTTGTTATCAGAGCAAAAAAATTAAAATATTAAATGTTTCATTCCCCGCGTAGCGATCGAACCCATAACTGCCGCTTTAGTTATGAGTTCGATCGATTCGTATAAACTACATAAATTATAAAATTGCAAAGATAAAACATTAAAACACAACAACAATTTTACTCTGTTACTGTACCACTGTACTGTTCCTTTAAAAATTCTGTCTGGATTTTTAAGAACTTGTTTGAAGATAATTAATATGTACGGCCTTGGATTCTAAAAATAGCTTGATGCACGTCAGGATATTCTTATATACGAAAAACGATGGGAGTTGCATTGTGTCGTGAACCATGAAAACGATTTCATCTTTCGTATGAAAATTAATCGGACCAGGGGGTCAGAAATTACTTTGAATGTTTCAGTACTATAAAGTGCTACGTTAAGTTCCACCAGTGAACACGTAATGTTGCGTATTCGGATATAAAGGAAGGAATCTTGAAATCAGTTTCTCTGCCTGTTATATAATTTTAAGTTAACACAATGAAAAGATGTAGCATTTATACATCAATTTTGCTGCAATTTGTTTGAATTGGATTTGTGGACCTTCCAGTTGTGAAATTTGCACGAAGTGAAAACTTACAAATAAGAGGAAAAATCTGAAAAGTAAACATTGATAGTCACTATGTTGAATGGATGAATATGCCTGGAGAGTTAAATTTGTTAACATTTTAAGGTTGTACTTCCCGTTCACCTATAATCCTTAAATACGTACGGAAGCCTCGGTGGGCGAGGCTGATTCGCACTTAACCGTTTTTTTATTGTTTAACAATTATCTGGGATGTTATACACAATGTTTTACATTTAACTAATTCCTTATTACACTTAACTCAAGACCAAACAATTTTAAGCGATCAGATCAATCATCAGATTCTTGGCAATTATTCGGGAATTGTTACGACAGCGGAACAGATGAAGATATAAATAATATTATTTTAGTATCTATACTATATTCTATACATAACGTGTGCTGTTTATTATTAAGAAGCAATTATAATCTTTGATCAAAACAACGTCCAAATGTCTATTGTAAAGCATATGAGATGAATATTTTATTCTAGCTTCACTCCTTTAGGGTAGGCACAAGAAATCTAGTATTAAGAGACTCCATCCTCACTTTCCGATTAAATTTTAAGAGCCGCCTCTCTTAAAATGTTGCTGTCACTCAATGCTGCACTTCATTGTCTGCAACAGCTAGGAAATGAAAAATAATCATTCACTTAAGTAGGTCCGAGCCCATCTCCAGACCCACAGGGCCACGACGGCCTCTAAAATGTTATCTTTATAGTTAGCCGTTTTAATTTAATAGTTTGTAATGATATAATAGAATTGAACAATAATATATTGGACAAATAAATATTTCAGTAAATATTATTTTTATTGTAAAATTACATCATAAAAATGTTTTTTATATATAAATATCTAAATTTCTTCATACATATAAACTAAAACTAGTCTTACATTATAAGATAGCAGCTTTCAGTCATAGCTTTGCTGTTGCAAATGCATTCAACCTTGACGGTGGATAAGAACGAGCATATTGAGTGCCTCTCAACGCATGTTCTGATAATAACTTTGATCTGAATATTACACTACATGTTGTTCTAGTATTTATAATTTTGTAAAACTAGGTTATATAAGAGAATCAGATGTATTTCACGCTGTATCCCGCAAATAGCAGGCTAGGCAGACGTGACCTGTGGATCTAGGGCAAAAAATAAAGTCATTCCGTTCCCATTAAAACACTCACGAATCCCACTTTTCAACCAATTACTATGAGAAAGATAGATATAGAAAGTAATGATAAATAAATAATAACCAACTTGCACGCAAATTTACTTAAAACTTTGTTTCGCTTACATACGGCGATTATAAACAACGTAAACAGTTCGATTATAGAGTACGTAGACAATGAGCACGTGGGCGAAGCTTAGGCTCTAATTAGTGCGGACACAACCTCGACGCGACCCCCTGACACCGCCAATCAAACGGCTAATTGAATAAAATGGACCGACCGAAATGCGAATTTGATATGCTTTTTATTTTGAAGTAGGGAAACCTTGTTAAGAAATCGACAAGTATTAATAGACTAACCGTTCATTTGGTGGAATGTTTTCTATCGAATGTAGTAAATGTAATAAATCCTGTTTACCTTTCACGAATTGAATAAACTTTCAATATTTGATAAAGTGCTCCATAATAGACACAATACGAAGTAGGTGAAACAAATAGTCGAAGTAACCTAAATTAAGTAGCTTATAAGTCTTTTATTTTGAAAATAAATATTTATTTATTTTTCTGTTAACATAACGAAAAGGGAAACATAATTACGATAAAATAAATAACATTATCTTCTATATAGCAACAAAAAATAATGTATTTTTGCATTTAAACACTGAGTAAATAAATACATTGCCGACGCTATTCCCTCACGGATAAGATCGATGATACTATTTTTGGCACAGCAAATCCACAAGGCGGATTCCGTTGGAAATAACTTTGTGTTTTACCACAGAGCTATGTACATGCGAGTTGTAAATCTTTCGCGGTCGAATATCGATTGCAAAAACGCTTATGTTATTGGGTATTGGGTTTAATTTTAGTTTTTTTGTTTGTTTTTCACACTTAAAAATAATTGAATGAAGAAAATATTTTATAAAACTATGCTGAGAATTATATTCTCGCTAACCTGTAATTGTTGGAAAAGACCTAATAGGTTAGGATCTTAGAACGTGTGCAATTTTTTAAGCGGACGGACGTCAAATAGGTCAAAATAGCGTTGAAGATTTTCTTAAACATCTTATACGCCGATTAATAATTAATCTAGGTGAAACTAATAAAAGGAGAGATAATAGAAGAATATCTAGAATAGCCTATCTATTTTAGATATTTTTCTAGCCTATATAATGTCACAAGAACATATGTATAAATAACTTCAAAGCCAAGGAGCATAGGTTCTAAGCGTAAACTCGTGAGTGACAGTTGAATAAGCAGTAGAACAAGTTGCTGTAGCAAAAAACAAGGTCCCGACGTGATTTACATAAACATAAAGAGTTAGCTGAGGCTGGGCTGCGCGTGCGGCTTGTGATCACATTTGAAAAATCTATGCAAAATATATAGAAAAAGGAAAATAAGTAAATAACTTGGATAATTAATATACAATCGATACCATTGAAAGAACACAATATTTAAGTGAACCTAGTATTTTCACGTTTTATCACGCATACAATATGGCAGGCAGAGAAATGTGATGTTAAGACACTCTGTTTCCCACTTTCCGCAGAATTTTTCTAATTGTATGTTGAGTGGCGGAAATCAACACCGGGCTTTTGCTTTGGTGCTAAAACGAAGAATTGAAAATATTAATAAATAATAATTCATTCCCTCGAGTGGGGGGATCCAATCCAAAACCCTCCTTACGTTCGTAGGCTTGTACCACTGCGCCACGGCTGCCATCAAAGAATGATACATTCAGCGAATGATAATGATACTTCCATTATTTTAAAAAGTTACTTTGATCTACAAACAATACTCAATTTACATAAAATAAGAAATCGTACCAGGATTAGAAATTGCTGCCCCTTTTGGATACTGCCCAAAACCCTGTCACAATGTGCAATAAATCCTAAATACCTACACGTTACATAAAATAACTTTTAAACATTTAAAAAACTATCTTCGTTCAGTGGAACATTTCGATACCACTCTCCTACCAACACAAATAAATAACATAGAAAATTCCACTGTTCCAATTCGATAGAGCAAATCATATAAAAGCACGTATACATATCTACTAAAATAATACGTAATATTATGAGAAAGGACAATTTCCGTATCAGCGGCAGGCGCTGTAAACAGTTCTGACCCGATAACCCCGGGGAGCCGCGCTTGTTTACCGTGCACGTTTGATTGATAGTGATTAAGTAACATATCACCCAACGTCTGGGGGTTATCTTTAATTATTGAATGCACTATACGAATGTGAACAGTTTGTGCATCTCGTTCACGGGTGTGTAGAAAATGAAATTTTGTAATAAATGTTGAGGCCAGTCGTGGCGCAGGGGCACAAAGTGTGACTGTAAATCGACTAGTTGTGGGTTCGATCCCCACCCGAGGAGATGTAATATTTACTCACTTTATATTTTCAAGTTCTTTGCTCTGGTGGCGGGGCAAAGCGCGGCGTTGAATTGTGCCACTTACGGAGTGTCTTAACACTGGGTTCCCTTTTATTATTTATTTATTTTATGTTTAGGTAACGTGGAGAACGGAAGTGTTCATGGGGAACGTTGCGTCTTAAGTAGGTTCTAGCGTGAAGCTTAAGGTAATTTAATCAAATCACCATAACGCTAAATTGGGCGGAAAATTAGAAATGAAGTGTTTTAGCCTTAGGTTTCCTCTGTTTACTAAGCGAATAAAAATGATAAGCTACTTTTCAATTTTACATGCTATGATCACTTCAATCTACTATTTCTTACAATATAATGTGTTTGTGTATTTGAACAAATAATTTAGAGTGAAATATTTTATCAAAAATTTAAATATGTCATCATTCAATATATCTAGTATAAAAAATGTAAACATAATTACTGTAAAGTTAATCTACAATAACTCCAACAAACCAACTGGTAAATCAATTGAAATATACATTAAGATTTATTTATTTAAGAATTAAACAATTGATCATTTACATTCTTAATAGGTTTTCACACATCCAGAATTTACTTTATGCTTAAATTATTATGTTTTTTTCCCTTCAGATCACGTTTTGCAATCACGACACGTGTTTGTTCGTATATTTATGATATAGCGAAAAACATTTATTTTTAATGGTATCTTTCCATTCCATTGTTCTTATATTTTTAAGTTCAGAATTCTATGTGAATAAACATTTTTTACTACAACGAAATGGACTGCTAAAATTAATGAGCCTTAGATCAGTATTTTTGACATATCCAACGGTGGAAGTCGTCGATTTCAATTTAGATTCAAAAACTACTGAATGAAATTGTTTTTTTTAGTCTCACGATGTTATAAAAAGTTCTGAGTTTAATTCGCACTCGGGAGACGTTCATATAGGTATACATATCTTCATCTCCAAATTACAGAGAGATAATGTACCTAAAATGTTAGATTACAACACATTTTAAATGATACGTCAGATCACGTATATTTAGTATTATACACTTTTTGGAACTGTGGTCACTGGCAGACCACCTAACCACATACGCTGCAAAGTGGTGACCACAGACTACTGCAAAGTGGTCGAAACATGGGGATTCCAAAAATACTAAATATACGCGATCATTCAGCTTATGTACCCCGGAAGATTGGTCAGTTTGAAAACGACCTACAAAACAAAAACTGATACACATATATTATTTTGGCAAGCCGTCGCCAGAACAGCTCGACCTAATAAAAGGGTGTATGTGTAGGAAGATAGATGATTACGTAACGCACAATGTACTCGAACGCGGACACGAGCACTGGTCCAGGGATCGTTGCACAACGGCGCATAGCTTTAAATAAATTGAATATGAAGCATCTTATTATTGACGACTTCCGCGACGTGGTGGCATTGTTTGTAAAAATACCATCAATATGATATATAGATACCTTGTCTAATATCTAGATTTCGCCTAAATTAAGATTTAAGTAAACGAAATTTCATATTTCAACATCTACTTCGAAGACATTACAAAATATGTAAGTAGCATATAATATAGGTACATACAATAATAAAATCTTTGATACTATACGTATACATAATGTAATGGCGTCCCTATACCATTTTTGTAAGAATAGTTGAATTGGCTTGAGCGCTTATATGTATCTAATGAAAAAAGAGCAGGTTATTGATATGTTTAAATGTTTATAGAACTTATTAGTACGATAAGAATATATACATCTTTAATTAAAAAAAAATACATTTTCAAAGAAACGGGTATGTAAATCATTGTAGCAGTCAACAGCGGTTGTGCCAAAACAATAAATTACAGCACAAGTCGATAGATTCTAATTGCGCCTTTTTCAAGTGCAGTTGCAAGTAAACAACAATGCATATCTCATAACAAATAGGACATTTTAAATGGAAATGTTTTAAAAGGATTTATTTATATCTTTAGGCAATTAAAAATATATTTTGTAATTTAAGCTAATTCGAACACTCTACAGTACTCCGAAGTCTTCTGTTTCCAAGGTAAATAAGCTGGCGTATATGAAAATAAATAGTAAGTCACTAAAACTACTAAAAAACTCAACTGTGCACACTGAAAACAAAGCATCTATGAGTAAAACTATTTTAACTACTTACTTTAATCGTGAAAATCAAAGAACTTATCATCTATGAGTATTTATAACATTTTTCATTCAGTTAAAATTTGCATTACAAACGCAAGGAACGTTTACAGTATGACATCATACACACTGTTATTTTATTATATATCGCCCTCTACATTTATATAAACAAATAAATGTTTATAATATATTATTTACAATAACATATATATAACATATATAGTTGATTGTGTTGAAGTCAGTCGTGGCGCATTGGCACAAAGTGTGACTGTAAACCGACTGGTTGTGGGTGCGATCCCCACTCGAGGAGATGAAATATTTACTTAAATTTATATTTCCATTTCTTCGCTCTGGTGTCGAGGCAAAGCGCGGCGTTGAGTTCTGCCATTCAACACGCAATGCCTCCAAAGTTCGGCAGAAAGTGGTGACTTAACACTAGGTTCCCTCTGCCTATCCTGCTGTGTGCGGGATACAGCGTGAAGCTAATTTAATTTTTTTTTACATATAGAGTAGCGGCGAAAATAATCCTATGTTGTAAATTAGATTAAAAGTGAAACGTCACACGCAATTGAAGCACCTATTATTATGACTTTCGATAAAAACGACGTAAATAAGTCGTAAATTTGCTATAAATATGCAGATATTGAGGCATGTGGAAGGTATGTCTATGAAATATGTTCGTATGTTTCTGTATAATTACATTTTATAGGCAGTACTTAGCATTTAGTGAGGTATAAGTAGTGGTAAAACAATAAAAACGCTTTAAATCCATTGCGAATTCGACTTTTAGTTCCGGAGAAATTTGTGAACAAATCCATAAAAAACAATACACATGAAAGTTTGCATACGTGCTTGGAAGGCTTCGTCGTACTTAAAATCAAATCATCGTACTTAAAATTATTATTTTACACAAACTGAAGTAGCTCAAAAGATTCACAAAGTAAGGAAATATCATAATTTTTATACTTTAGATAAATAAATGACGATTATCTGAGCAAAAAAGTAGTTATTCTATAAAAAATATATAATTAGCAATTACGTAGCACGTTTCAGTAACGTGCACGCGGTCATATCTTAACGGTATCATAATTATTAAATGAGTTAAACAACGCTTCGTACGGTCGGATGTTGGAGAGTGCATCTTCTTGATGCTTCAAAATTTACATGATATTAAGGGAACAAAAAATATGAACAATCAAGTTATGGCTTTAATAATGTCAAAGGGAAGACTAAATATATAATGTATTACAATTTTGTTTCTAATGTACAGAAAACAGATTTCATTTTTTTTGCTTCAATTCGCTGTATCCCGCACATAGCAGAATAGGCAAGGGAATCTAGTGTAAAGACGAGTTGTTTCCCACTTTCCGCCGAATTCAACGCCGGACTTTAGTATTTGTGCTAGAGCAAAGAAATGTTAATATTAGTAAATAATTCGATTGTGGGTTGATTCCTCCGAGTGGGGATTGAACCCACAACCGTCACATTGCAGGCATATCCATGTGCCAATGCGCCACGAATGTTCTTTTTAACACGCTTCTATTAGATGAAGCTGTAACAAACTTAGTAAAAAATCTAAGAATCTGAATTTGAACCTCTTGCAATAGTTATAGGCTCATGAAACATGGCAGTGATACGTACCATTGTGATAATACAATACCATGCTACCAACGAATTTTGGAACTCTTCAGAGGTTACTAGTTTAGACTCACACAATTTATAGTTCTGCACATATTCTATAGCGCTTGTATCACTTGGTGTACAAAATATATTAACATGATTCTCCTATTGTATAATATTATTTCTTTTTTACCGTACAACACTTCACACTTCGTATATTCTCCTTACAACCTGATATTGACGAAAAGATTAGTGTTCAACTGGCACGTTAGAAATGCCATAATCAAGAATCACAACAGAACAAACATTTAAGCACAAAAAAAAACAATTGTATAAAACATAAAACGCAAAAATTTGTAAACTTAATTAAAAAAATATTTGGGCTAATTTTATAAGATTATTTATTAATCGTTAAATAAATAATAATAAATTTAAAAAAAACCACTCGATCAGATCGGACCGTAGGGCCAACGAACTGCGAAGTTCAATTAGCCAGAATGTCATTGCGTAAATTTTATTAGATCGTGCAGCGGGTGCACGTTTTGCCATTTACAGTGATTGTGTTCTAAAATTACTATATATCTGTATATAACTATATTTTTATTAAAATCATATTAATATAATTCACTAATTTGCTTAGAATAAAAAAAAAATAGTAAAACAATCAATTTCTCGCATCAAATAGTCAAATTAACAAGTATTTTGAATGCTTACAATTTTTTTGAATTCGCTAAAACTTTAATTTTCAATGTCACTAGTTTTAAAATAAAATAAAAATTCTTTTATTTGAAATAAGAAAATCTCGAATCGATTTTCTATATCGCATGAGCAATCGATATCCGCCGAAAACTGGGGAAAACGCACAAGCTATTAGACACGACCTAATCAATATGATAATCTTAACATAAAGAAACTATAATTACATTTAATGTAATTGCAAACAGCGTTATTACTAGAGATGTTGCAATAGTTGCTGCGATAAAATACCCTTTGTAATGCAAATCATTCTAACTACCCATAGGTAGGTACCCCGTTTTAGAACCATCCTGTACATTGTTTATTGCTTTGTATGAATTATAGCATGCTGTCTGGTTTAATTCAGAGTTTCTCATATGATAAACCGATGCAGATGCAAGACCAAAATTACCTTTAAATATAGTTAAAAAAATAAAAAAAATCAGCTTCACGCTGTATCCCGTACACAACAGGGTAGGCAGAGATAACCTAGTGTAAAGATACTCCGTTCTCCACTTTCTGCTGAATTCTGGAGGCATTGCGTGTTGAGTGACAGAACTCAACGCCGCGCTTAGCCTCGACACCAGAGCGAAGAAATGGAAATATAAATTTAAGTAAGTAAATGATAGTAAATGATTAAATATAGTTAGTACTTTAAACCAACATTTTATTAGTGTATTAGTAAGATATTTGGGACAACAGAAGCTTTTCAATTGTAATACATTCAAGGTTATTGAATTAGTTGTATGTGAAACCTAGCGAGTGCAGGAAATGCCTGTTTGTTCCTCGATCGACTTCCTGTCATCGATTTAACGCTTAGTCACAACCAGCCGTCATTTCAAAGCCAAGGTACTAATCGCGATCAGCTGTTCCATCAAGGACAAAATTACTGGAGCATATATTACTTAATAATATTTTCTTGTTGTTTTTGATGTTGAGGCCAGTATTTTTGTTGGGCGCAAATGAAATTTATTTAAATGTATAGTTTTATTTCTTCGCTCGGCTTCTCGAAGCAAAGCGCGGCATTGAGTTCCGCCACTCAACACGCAATGAATCCATAATTCGACGGAAAGTGGGGAACGAAGTGACTTAACACTAGACTCCCTCTGCCTACCCTGCTATGTGTAGGATACAGCATGAAGCTGATTTAATTTGAATATTTTTTTGTTTGAATTTAAGAAGTTTATTTCTACAGAGAAAAATATTAACAAAGCTGTCCGCGAAACACTGAATCATCAGTAAAACTGTACAAGATTGAGTTCGCGAATTGCAATACAGAATGTTAAATAAAAGTAATCCCGCCCGCGCACGTGACCACACTGTAGGTGAGAAAAGCAAAGTGTACAACTATTTTTGGACTTGGCTCGTGGCCACTGCGCGCGCGCAATGCTATGTTAGTCAATAATACGGCTGTCGTGAATTTTATATAACATCAAAGTTTGGCGATTTTCTATGTAAACGAAGGGATGTCACGCGTTAAGGTGTAACACATCAACAAACACACATTAATAAAATATTAAAGACAAAACTGTTCATTAAGTTAATACGCAGTTACGTTATTGTTATAGGTCATGACTATTGTATCACTGCGTCACACAAGGTTAATGTAAAATGCGTTGATTGATGACGAAGGTTTAATTGTTGCTGCAACTGCCAATATTGCTTTAAGCCAATAGGTTATATAGAACGAACTCTAGAAACGCGATAAAATTCCATTCATCGAATATATGAAGTGGAGTCCTTGAATGGCACTCGCGAAAATGATAAAATAACTGCATTTCTATATGTAAACAATTTAACGCATTATACAGTTATTACAAACGCACACCACCTGTGTGTGACCTGTATGTGAGTAAATGAAATAAAATACATGTGCTTTATAAGTTCAACAAAATATACTTGTCGGAAATATATTTTTAAGTAATTGGATTTAAACTGTCACTTCTTGGATGTCATCTGATAGAGTCTGCTTTTGACAAATATTAATATTTTTTAAGATTCATGCTGTATGCTGCGTACAGCTGGATAGGCAGGTGGAACCTAGTTGACTCTCTACCCAATTTTCGAGACTTGCGGCGGAATTTAACATTGAGCGGCGGAACTTAACACCGCGGTTTGTCTCGTTATTTGAATTCGCAAAATAATATTTTTTTTACATAATGAAAATGTTGCAATATCAATATAGATTGAGCGGCATAAGCGTGTGATTTACGTTTTATTATGCTATAAAATATGGTAAATTATTACAACTAGGCCATAGATTATAGATTTAAACTAGCTTTACTTTGTTTGCGGCTCATTGTTAGTTAAATAAAAGTAAAAAAACATATTTTTTTACATTTTTAAAGTATTATTCTACACTAAGGAAAGAAAACTACTTATTTAGAAAACGTATAAAAATTATACAAAAAACATATACTTTAATTTAATATTAGTGAGTTAACTCAATTCTAAAAAAATATATTAAAAGTATATTGAAATATAAATTGCACTTAATTTATACCACGTCGTTTTTTTTTTTACTTAATTAAAATCTTGTTCCGATCACATGGATTGTCTCAACTGTACGTGTAATCGGATTTCGCGTAATGACATTACAGAGGGGAAGGCCACAAACTCCTTAGTGAAGTCGTCTGTAGAATACAAGTATGGACTAATCTTGGTGATTAAAAAAGTTGTCGTTTCAAAAAAAAAAACCGGTCAAATGCGAGAGATTCACATACCGAGGGTTCCGTACCAATTTCGAGATTGTATGTCAACGGAAAGTATAATTGGTAAAAGTTAACAAACTTAAGTGTGCACTTATTTTGTATAAAATAAACTATAACTATAGATTTGTAATGATGTTTTTCCAAATAAGTTCTCTTGACAGACGGACAACAAAGTGATCCTATCAGAGTTTCGTTTTTTCCTTTTCAAATATGGAACCCTAAAAAAAAATAAAATACAGAATGAGGCCGTCATGACACTGCGACATAGCGTATGACTATAATAAACCCGACGGGGTTCGATTCCTACTAGAGTGAATAAGTTATTCCATTTTCTCTCTTTGGTAATATGATAAAGCACGGCGTTAAGTTTCGCCACAACGACGTAATGTCTCGGAAATTGGGCCGGCGGGTTCCTTTTGCCTATCCTTCTATATGCGGGGAACAGCAAAATGTATTGCTTTTAATAAATATAGTAGTTCATTTAAATATGATAGAATATTCTAGAAACACAACATTAACAATAAAAACGTGGGCGAACGTTGAAAGGCTGTGTACATGTAAGTAAATAATACACCTAAACATATTACGAAAGAACAACGATCTATGCAATAATATAACATCGTAGATTGATATACAACATAGGTAAATAAAAAAAAATTAAATTAAATTAGCTTCACGCTGTATCCCGCACACAGCAGGGTAGGCAGAGGGAACCTAGTGTTAAGACACTTAGTTCCCCACTTTCTGCCGAATTCTGGAGGCATTGCGTGTTGAGTGGCAGAACTCAACGCCGCGCTTAACCTCGACACCAGAGCGAAGAAATGGAAATATAAATTTAAGTAAATATTTCATCTCCTCGAGTGGGGATCGAACCCACAACCGGTCGGTTTTGCAGTCACACCTCGTGCCGCTGCGCCACGACCGGCCTCATATATACAACATAGGTATTTATTATATAATGTAAATTAAATATGAAAGACATGCTAGAATTAGTAGATATAAGGTATCTAATGAGTTACTATTACAATAATTCTAAAATTATATTAAAAATGTTTATATTTTTTTATTGTAATTTTACAATTGAGACTATTTTTACCTACTTATAAACTTTATAAACACTGATATTATAACACAGTTGCTTATCAATATAAGTCCTCAAAAAAAAGCAACAAAGTAAAACAGTTATTTTTAGGGTTCGGCACCCTTTTTAGGGAAAGGCAACCTTATAAGATCAGTTTGTTGTCCGTCTGTATGTCAAGAGCCTTTTGTATCGAAAAAAAAGGCGTATTTAGACGCATACTACGCATTATAAGGGAATCAAAATTTATAGGGTACTTCCGGTTGACCTAGAATTATGACATTTGACAGCTAGCATCCATAGGTAGTACTAGTTGAGGAAACTACATTTTACTATAGATTTATGTTTAAATCTTAAATATTGGCATTAAAGCTGCTAAGTTCAAATGAGGTATCATAAAGGCTCTGAGCTAAGCTTGAATTTCAGAAAAAGTTTGAAACCCCTAATTTTGTACGGAACCCTCGGTGGCCGAGCCCGATTCGCATTTGTCTATTTTTTTTTAAATAAATATATATATCTTAACAGGTAAATAATTTTACATTCATTACATTATGCAAAGCCTTGAATACATTATAATTATTAAACGAGAGTTCGACATACCTCTAGGTCAAGGCGCGTAAGTCGTTGGCACCACACCAGATGGGTGCACCACTGACAAGTGATTTCAATCCGACATATATTTCAAAACAACAGATATACCGACCATATGGAAAATAGCGATTTTCTTTGTTGTCTATTTTGCAATGAGCGCAAGGCTAATAGTATAAAATGTTTGACATAAAGACAAACTGTTCATTATAGGCTCTGCATAAACTCGCATAATAATTAAAATACACGTATGTGTTCGAGATCGTCGTGGCGCAGGCGCACAAGCGTGCGACAGTAAACGCGACGTTAAGTATTTTATATTTCCTCGCTTTGGCAACAAGGCCAAGCACGGTGTTGAATTCCGCTTAGCAAAGCCTCGATATTTGTCTTAATGGAAACGGATTGTCTCAGCACTGGGGGAGAACCTGGAATTATCTCTGCCTACCCATATCCATCAGGGTAATTAATTTACTTCTTACCTAATAATCTTTATAATATAGGCAATAATGGTGCAGCTGCACAACGTCTAACTATAAACGCGACAAATGTGGGTTCGGCTCACACTAGGAACTAATTATTTGCATTTCCTCATCCTGGTAAGAAGACAATTCACGTCTTTGAGTACCTCTACTCTACAGGCATGTCTTGAAATTTGAGCACAAGATGGAGAATAATGTCTTAACACTAAAATATGTCTACCAACCCTGCTACATATGGTATAAGTATAAAGTGAACCTTTATACAAACAAGTGTAAATATACGTATAACCTTTACAAAAATCCGGATGTTCGCAAAATTGCATTAACAAGACCGGGAAGTGAAAGATAAACAAAATGTGATGTCATCGATTCTACAAATGGTAGTGTATATTTTGAGCGCGGCATTCCTTCTAAGAAAACCGGAATTATTTTGGCGAGCATCACGCTTGCCTCGCGAACGCCACGTGGCTGAAATCCTGAATATTGACTCATCCTGACATTTGTTTATGCCATTGAAAAGATATGTCACAAATGTGATTTTCACTGGCTACTTCCGTTGAGGAAAACAAAATTTTCCGTTCTGATTCATTCATTTTGTCGTATTCATAGTAAAATTAGAATGATATATTATATAGTATTTATAACGTTTATGAATCAGTACAGAACAGGTGTACCTACTCAGATGTATTTTATATTTCAAATTGTTAATTAAAATATAATTCATATATAAGATATGAAAAAGAATATTGTATTTGGAGAAATTTATGAGTTTTAATATGTCAAACAAAAAATGTAACAAACAGAACAAAACAAAAATAATGACGTGGGAATCGAATCCACTACCGTCGCGTGTACAGTCAGATACTGAGACGCTGTGCCACGACAGCCTCAATCTATAATAATAATAATAAATTCAATTTAATACATCGTTACCATTACAGAAGAAATCTGGAATACATGAATATTGTTTTATGGTCAAGCTTGTGCAACTGTAAATTGCACGTACATGTGGTGCACGATGAAGGTGAACAGGCTCAACAACGGACACACTGCCAGTTTCATATATTTACTTATAATATTTCCACCCTAGAATGTCACATTTTTATATTAAAACTTTATAATATATATTATATTATATTATGTTATGTTAATATTCAAAACTTTCCATAGCGAAAATTTTACTCAATTATTTAAGAATATTTAAGAATTTATAATTAAATGTTATCGAAATATAATATTGTCGTAACCTTAACCTAGATAGCGTGTGAGCGGAGGTAGGTATATATGACAAATAATACTATTTAAAAACCATTAAATTACTTGAAACGTGACGCACTTTATTTATATGTTTCCGATAGAAATGATTTGAATTTATTCAACACGGCAACAAAGAAAATATGAGACAGATATTGACAACATTGAAGCGTATTAGTATTATCTGATTAAGCGTGACGTTTGTGGATTCAAATCTCACTCAGGGGACCATATACGTTTTAATATAGTGCAGTTTCTAAACAGATAAAATGAAAAGTTATATTTCGCCACAAATGTAACAAACCACTATATTAAATAAAAGATTATACCATCATTAAAGAAAAGAAATAGAGCACGGAGTGTTGTGTCAATAAATTCCAGCTATATATCACAAAATAGAAGAAACGACAAAACATAAAACAAAAAACAATGTCTCCTACATACATGGTATAAGGTACTCAGACCACCTGTTCAGTACAGTATGGATGTTCGCACGCAAACCTGAAGGTGAACCGGGTTGGTTGACGCCGTGCCAACCGCGTGCGCCGAAATAATAACAAGAACGTTCGCATTCAACCTCCCAGAACATATTCCTCCAATGTTTATTTGCTTTTTACTGAAGAAGATGATGCACGTATCGATATATTGTATGAAAACGTTGTAATATATTTATTTATATTACGTTAGAAGCTTTTTGTGAATATTTGCACGATTTCTTAGAGGATAACCATATTTTTCATATCAAAATGCATTAGCATATACTCGGCTTTGTAAACATTTATATTAAATACACTGAGGATTTATAATCTAACTAAATAAAATAATATAACTTAAACAACAAAATCTCATTTACAAATGGGCAGTTAAATTAATTGATGAACTTAAAAATGATTACTAGACTGTATTTCGAATACAAACAACATAATAATACGCCGAACGAGATAAACTAATGAACAAGCATTATCGACAATTAAGAAGTTTAGGTATTTCTAAACAACTATATGACAAAATTATGTATGGTTTTGTATGGAAAATGTAGCAACATAGAAAAATAATAACACGAAAAGTGGTATTTTTCATTAACAGGCGGGCCATTGTTGGTCTCTGCAACTAATTGTGATGCGAGAGACGCCCCGGCGCGGTGGACGCGCGCACGTTGATGTCGAACACAAGGACTCGAACGACCGCCCAAATGTGCACGGACCGCGTGGAGATACATTCATGTTTTATATGTCCTGGCCGGTTTAAAAATTTTTAATAATGTTTTTATTTATATATATATTGATTCTTAATTCAATTTTATGTTACATTACATATAATTTAGAACGCTCTAAAATCAAATTAAGCCGAAAATATTATATGCTTTCCAATTTGACTATCCAATGAAACATATTGTTACCCCATTAAAATAGTATATAAAAATAAAGTCAAAATCTATCTATCTTTCGAATTTAAAACAAAGCAAAATATTTTCCTAATTTTAGTGTGGTATATTCCGTACGACAGGTACGTGAGACGTAATTTCTTTTTAAATTTTCAGTCACGTAGACACGCTGGCCAAGGACTTTATGCACACAACTTAAACAGAAACTCCATTATTTGTTCAGACTAGTAAAATAATTTACACTATACTGTCAATTCACAATAGTCTAGATGCACCTAGTTATTTCGAGCTTCTCGACCAAGCATTTCCTATAGAGATTGTTATTGCTAATGGCTTATCAGCGTAGACCTACCTGAATGAGCGAACGACCTTCGCGAGATGATGAGCGTCATACGTTATCAGAATCCGCAAAGTGTCACAAACATTTGGGCTGCGCCGAGCAAACTAATCTCACGTGACCTCCAGCCGATTAGGTACGCGGTTTTGCGAGATAAGCGTTATTGGATAGAAGAATTGTGTATTAGACGGTGAGAGTGGGCAACCTTGTGATGACGAATATTGCATAACGAGAGATCACTGACCTGTGTAACCATGTCCCAGTAGAATCCGTCGAGCATAGACTTGCCATGTTGGTGCTGTCGGCACAGGGCGGGCCAGAGGGCGGCGCGGATGGAGCTGTTGATGGGCCACGAGTTCTCCCTGATGAAGAGCTTGAGCTCGCGCTTGCGGCCCTGCTGGAGGAGGGGTTGGAGCTCCTCGAATGTCTTGAGCGGAGCCTTCTTGCCTGCGAACAACGGGGAGGGTAA
>JAATLQ010036293.1:21386-45032 GCA_013421005.1 Heliconius erato x Heliconius himera | reverse complement strand
GAGAGATCACTGACCTGTGTAACCATGTCCCAGTAGAATCCGTCGAGCATAGACTTGCCATGTTGGTGCTGTCGGCACAGGGCGGGCCAGAGGGCGGCGCGGATGGAGCTGTTGATGGGCCACGAGTTCTCCCTGATGAAGAGCTTGAGCTCGCGCTTGCGGCCCTGCTGGAGGAGGGGTTGGAGCTCCTCGAATGTCTTGAGCGGAGCCTTCTTGCCTGCGAACAACGGGGAGGGTAAGCACTGCGTCCAGATAGCGGGTTCAGTGGGCGCGAGGGTCTCTGCGCTCTGTGCGCGGAACGCGGCCGGTTCTATGTACATCGCGGAGGCGCGGGGCACATGCTTTCGGTGCGCGCGCGCCTGCGGCACTGCCGGCCGCGAGCTTCGACAGCCTCCGGAAAATACGATAGCGCGCCCCGACACTATTACACATTCAATGTTTATCTGACCGTGCGATCTTAGCACCGGTCGTTTGGACCGCCGCAGTACCTAACGCGCCACTAGCCATACAATACATTTAAAACTATCTAATCAAAATCCAATTTTACTTTTTTTATAAAAATATTATTGCATTCCTATTTCCAATTTAAGTAATATGTGTATTATAAATATTGCATAGAAAAAAACTTAATCTAAAAAATATGTATTAAAATCAATGAAGATAAAAATTTGGCAAATATAAATAATTCGTAGTATTTAATAGCTTATTTTTTTAATTTAAATATAACCTTAGTGAGATGGAGAAATACCTACGTTTATTTTTTACCAATTACCGAACATTTAATTTAAGTACCATGTGCATAGGTAAAAATAGCTTTGGATACAGCAGAACAAGATTTGGAGGGAAGCCAAAGTACTCTTCGTCATACAGATTTATCCACGAAACAATTACAGCAGTAATACGAATTTCTAAAGTAAAGTCTTGCAATAAACATAAAAAAAAAATAAACAAATATTTTTCAAAAAAAAATAAAATTATTCTATTATATTATTATTTTTTTTAATATATTATAAAATACAAAATAAGTTTGAAATATTAAAAAAAAATAAAAAATATATGTAAATATAAATAAACACTATAATATATAGTTTCTTAGAAAATGGTTCGAGTAGAACGCAAGCAATGAAGTGTTAAGTGCCACCGCAACTGATAACGAGGTTATCATACTGCAGTCTCGGCGATTAGTTAAATTTAAACTTTGTTATACTTTGTTTATTTATAATTATTTGATTAAAAAAATATTCAAATGATAGTTTGTGTATATTTAAATAATGTTTGGTTTTACGTTTAAGATTATTTTTTTAAAATTGTTAAATATAAAAGAATTAATAAAAAAATATGTTTTTAGGAATACATCTATAATAAACAGAAAAAAGTCATATATTGATGTCTATATGTGTAAGCATGATAAATGTAAGTAAAAAATATGTCGTCCATGCAATTGTTCTTATAATCACATGCTTAACTGCCACTGATAACGTTATCTTGGCCCAATTAGTTGAACTCAATTTAACTGTATGGTGAAGAAGTCTTAAAAATTCTATATCTAGCAGTTTTCAAAATATTTTAAATAGTCAAGATGACCTAAAAATTTTTTATGTGTTATGAAAACTCAATGAAGAGTGACGAACGGAGTATCTTAACACTAGGTTCTTTCTATCTATTTTGCTATATGAAAAAAACGTGAAGGTGGTTTTTTTAAATACTAAAAGATTTAAAGTTTTACTTTAACTTCTATTTTACGCGATAGAAAATATTTCACAAAAATACTACTTATTTCATATAAAACCTCAATTTAATCAAAAGAACAACTTTGCATGACTTATCACCATAGCTTGATGAGTAATCAAGCAAGGACTTGCCCAGAATTGTGTAATTATGCACAGAAACAAAGAAAATAATGCATTTATAAGCAAATTGCTATGATTTCGCTATCGTGGCGCAATCGAAACGTGATGTGTAATTGTCGTGAATTCAAATTCCATTTGGAATAATATTTTATAATTCTATTTAACATATTTATATCTATGGTTTAATATTTTTTTACATTATAATGTAAGAAAGTAAAACAATATCGTCCTGAAGTGAAGTCTGGTATAAGTAAGGTAGTGGGTTCCTCGAACACAAAAAATCTATAATAAGTGTGAAGCTAAATATGAAAAAATGTGATAGATACAAAGAAGTAGGTATTTGGGTATACCGTATATGCAAAAAGATGTAATCCTTCGCAGTTGTAAAAGATTATTTTGCCACTACTTCACTCAACAAATCATAAGAAACTAAGTGCGGACTCGCGCACGAAGTGTTCCGTACCATTATCTATAAAAACGGAAAAAAAAGTTTGTTGTATGGGAGACTCCATAAATATTTATTTTATTCTGTTTTTTGATAATAGTTGTTTCAGCAGCAACAGAAATACATAATCTGTGAAAACTTCAAACTATTACGGTTCATGAGATACAGACTGGTGACAGACGGAAAAACAGATATCGAGGTCTTAGTAATAGGGCTAATAGTTCTACTCTTTAATAAAAAAATGTATATATAAATATTTAAATCAATAATGATCACTCTCTCTCACCACGTGAGAGATCAAGTTATTAAATGCCTTTAGCCTACATAAGATTATATGCAGCTATTTCACAAAGTGCTGTAGAATTCCCAAAGGAAACTATTGTCTTTATAAATAAATGGTATAATGTGGTACATACATATATTTTATTATTATTTAAATCGATTCTAACTATTCTTTAACACCAGTGACTGATTTTTACTTTAGTAAAATTTCATTTACAATTTTAAATACGACAAGGTTTTTTTTTCATAAAATATTTATTATCATAAAAGTGATGTTATCACTTCATTATTTCATTATTTTATAAAGCACTTACACATTTTTTTATACAATAGAAAGAAACTATATAAAAAATAGTTTGAAAAATCAGCTGTCTATCTGTCACGCGTCGTCAGCCCCTCCATCATCCATTATCTGTCATCGTATAGAAATATAATCCATTATACTATTTCGTCGTAATAAATGAAATATGTAAAAAAGTGTTTTTTTTTTAATATATTTTAAGTGTTTTAAATTATGAAATATTAATCATTTAACCAGGTACACTCATCCATATTAACTACAAAACAAAGTTGGCTAGCATCCGACATCTAACGAGAACGATCGTAAATATTTATATATGCAATTAAATGTATGTCTTATTGTGATGGCGCATTAAATCTCTGCACTAGTTACAGATGTCACCACTGTCTGTTTCTAATTGCATTATGAAAATATAGCAATTGTTATGTTATCTATAAGAAGGTCTTTCGTGGCGCAGTGGTAATTCGTATGACTCTAAGCGCGACGCTTGTAGATTCAGTTCCCACTTAGGGTAATGTCTAAATTATAACTTTACCCCCTCTGGACGTAAAGCGGCGTTCAGTTACTAAAAAATCCTTAAATAGGTTCTCTGTGCCTATCTTTCTAGGTGGGAAATAGTGTGAATTTACTATATTTACTCATATTATATATCTATCCACATGAAGTATAAACATATTGGCAGGATATGCGGAAGCATGAAAATAAGATATTTTCACAATACAAAGAAAGCCTTTTTTATTGACGTAAGGGGTGCGATCAAAAAAAAAATAAGATTGAAACATTTTTACCAGTATTTGTTTTTTTTTTTAATTATTCCAATTAACGTAGTGCTTAGCACGATTTTCTACTTAATATTTTTTATTATTTTGTGTTTGCTATTGTATTAACTCTTTCTAGTTAGCCTTTGGAAAATATATTATATCTTTTTTTAAACATTTTTAAAGTGTTATTCCACACTTAGGAAAGAAAAATATTTATTTAGAATATATTATATCTTATAAATACTGGGACAAATCATAAACAACATTACAATCCAATCCACAAGATTAGAACATAATAAACACATTAGTAAGAATTTTTCTCAATACATATATTCTATTTTGGTTTTTATCAAGTAAATTATATGATTCACTAATATAAAATCAAATCTCACAATAAACATTTCAGTGTAACAATGAAGGAAAAGTTTCTGAACCACGTCCAAATACCTCGAACACTACTTGTTCCTTCGAGAATACATTACGCGCCTCGACCAGCGTTTCGTGCGGGAAAAATGAGGGTAAACACTCGACACCATTTAGAAGAAAACGAAGAAGTTTATATATAAATCAAGACTCTAATAACGCATAGCTTTTGAAATATACTGTGGCAATAGCAATAGCTTCTTGTGAAACTATAAGAATCGTCTTATAGAAGTCAAATCTTAAATGTATTATTCAGTATAGAAGCATTACATCATTTAATTCAATATTTTTCATGTTATAATCTTAAAAAAATATAGCTTATTAGTTTAAATAAATGTAATTTAAGCAATAAGCGTAGTATATTGGTTTTAGTTGGGAAAAGTAAACGGCAATAAAACTTTTGAAATAAAAAATTAAACTGCGAATAAAAACTGAAAACAGTGTTTCTGGAAATTTACTGCAGACACAGAGCGGTGTGTGTTATGATAAGATTACAGATCTAAGGTGAGGGAGTTTCAATATTTACATTCAAGAATGGTCTCGATAATTTGCACCAATATTGGACATATTTAAATACACATATAATATTTAGCAGCACATATATAAGCTAACAAGAGCAAACATATCTGATTATCTTACTTCTCGTATATTAGATATTTATTTTACATGATAAACCGTGAAACTAAAAAAAAATCAAATAAATCAGCTTCACGCTGTCTCCCGCACACCGCAGGGTAGACAGAGGGAACCTAATGTTAGGACACTCCTCTCCGTTCCCCTCATTCCGCCGAATTCTGTAGGCATTGCGTGTTGAGTGGCGGAACTCACCACCGCGCTTTGCCTCGACACCAGAGCAAAGAAATGAAAATAGAAAATATAAATGTAAAAAAAAATTCAAAATCTAATTTTGTCCCAAAATATGAGTTACCTTACTTTATTTCGAACGGCTCGCATGTGATTTTCCCAGGCGTCGTCAATAAACAATTTATCGTCCGCAATTCACATTAATTGCTCTTTGTTCGCTAATCCACGTAATTTAACGACTTCTAAATCTGTCGTTAATATCTCAAAAACATATTGTTTTATATTTAATATATTTCATATTAGGTATTGTAGAATAATGATTTAAAATTATACCAATGATTAAATATTTATAAAATTATTATTATTATAACAATTTTTTTATATAATAATAAGTTTAAAAAAATCAAGCTAAGATAGTTGAAACATAGAAACATCGCATATATCTTCATCCATACTATAACCAATTATAATATTTAAAATTCGAATCACATGTTTAGAAAATGAACAGAAATATTTTTTTTTTATGATTCTATTATAATATTAAATATGTGACATCTAATTAAATTATAAAATATACACAGCGTTTATTTGTTTCAAACTGGTATTATGTATTTAACATGTGATTCATAAAATTTACCGCAGGGAAATCACCTTAGATGAAACAAATCACCATCTGCGTCCGTCCATGACTTTTCTCTGTGGAGTCAATAAATATTTTATATTATCATAAAAATACTTGCCCTAAACAAAAGAATGGATTGTAACTAAAACTGCATTATAAATGCAAATGAATATTTCAATGTATGTATATGAATACCAGAGGCCAGTCGTGGCGCAGCGGCACAAAGTGTGACTGTAAAATCGAATGGTTGTGGGTTCGATCCCCACTCAAGGAGATGAAATATTTACTTAAATTTATATTTTCATTTTTTTGCTCTGGTTTCGACGACAAGAGCGACGTTGAGTTCTACCACTCAACACGCAATGCCTCTAGAATTTGGCAGAAAGTGGGGAACGGAGTGTCTTAACACAAGGTTCCCTGTGCCTACCCTGCAATGTGCAGGATACAGCGTAAAGCTGATTTTATGTATATAAATACCTCAAGGTGACGAAATATACGAGTGCTATATATAACATTGCACATTAAAGATTATTAGAAGGCATCCACCGGAACCATAAGAATGACTTGATGGATAAGATTTTAAATTGAATAGAAAAGGTTACTAAAGCTATCATGGCGTTGATTGAAACTGTACTAACAGTACCTACTCGTTAGTTGTCAACCTAAAATAAAAATCGGAAAATATTAGAGTAGAGATGCTCTTCGTTGTCTGTTTTTTACGGCATACATTTTGGGGAGTGTACCTTGGAACCTAATTCCCCATACCTCTATTTAACATTCGCACACCGAGAAAAAGTAACTCATTACCGGCGGCATTTACTCATTTTCTATGACAAATAATGTGGGCGTTTCAAAAACACAGTGAATAGGATTTAAAATTTAAAAAGCTTAACATCAGGCCTGATGTGGTAAAGCGTAAGCCTAATTCATTATAAATGTTCATATTAACTTGCCAAAATGCTTCACGCTTTATCCTGCATAAAGCAGGGTCGACAAAGAAAGTTGTTGTTGGATGTTGGGTGATAAAACTCAACGCTACACAAATTAGTTAAATTAATTTTGTTTCTGTTATTACAGAAGGTGAAAAACCAAAAATGCTAAATCTAGATTCTAGAACATTCCGGGTTCCATTTTTTATAAAGAAACTTTGACAGTAAATCATAGCTGGCGAAAGTAAAGTAAAATTTATAATATAATGTAAATTTATATTTAAACAAGTCTAAACTTTTATAAATAAGCATGAGAACTTTCCACGATTCAGTCCCAATAACAATATCCGTAAAAAGAACAAGACGCGAAAACATTTTTTATTTCATCGTCCAGTTTTAAGGTCGTATATTTATACATAAAGCTTTGTCTATGAGTGATTTATGTATATTATAAATATTTACGTGGCGCAGGGGCACAAAGTGTGACTGTAAAACCGACTGGTTGTGGGTTCGATCCCCACTCGAGGGGATAAAATGAGCGAAGAAATGGAAATATAAATTTAAATATATATTTCCATGTCTTCGCTCTGGTGTCGAGGCAAAGCGCGGCGTTGAGTTCTGCCACTCAACACGCAATACCTCCAGAATTCGGCAGAAAGTGGGAAACGGTGTGTCTTAACACTAGGTTCCCTCTGCCTACCCTGCTGTGAGCGGGATACAGCGTGAAGCTAATTTACTGTTAATACAATGAAATAAAAAAACAGCAAAAAGTTGTGACAGCGTACAAAAATTTCACTTTGCAAAACCATAATTATGTCAAATTGAACTAATTATTAATATAGAAACTAGAAAGTAACCGGCGGCGTCCGTCTGTTCAAAAAACGGCAATTTATACTTTAAAAAAGTATAATCTCCTACTTAATAAAATAGCGTCCAGCAAAAAACACTGCCGCGTTTAATGCATCAATTTGAAAGTGCTCAAGTTATATTTGATTGCGGGGTTTGATTAAGAGCTAGTAGTGAAATTAAACTATTTAATTGTATGGACTAAGTAAACGTGTCTATGGATATGAAATCGTATAATAAAAAAAAACAGCTTTATTTCGTATAGCAGGGTAAACAGATGTTTAGTGTTAAGCAACACAGTTCCGCAGTATCGTCGAGAGATTGCGTGTTGAGTGGTACTCAACGCCGCGTTTTGTCTCGAGACATGATCATATTTTAATTATTATAACTCTTCTAAGCGGAATCAAAGACACTTTAACATCTTCTTAATTTTGAAAGTATTATTTCTACGCTAAGGAAAGATAGCTGCGTCTAAACGTTCGCTAAGTTATCGCTTGCTGTACCTAATTTAGCAATAGCTATCCACTTCAATAGTATCCAACAGGCAAGTGAATTCGAATTTCAGGGAGTTACATTTTATCTGTACGTATTACAAGTATTTTCAATGGTTAGACCTAGTGGTCAGTCACTTCGTTCTTATATGTCAAAAGTGAATGTTTTTAATATCTTAATACAAATAAGCCAAGGTCTCTATTTAAAAAAAACTAATTGCACAGTAGATACTTTTATTAATTAAATTGCTATAAAACGAATAAATAATTAAATATTATTAAAAGATATAAATATTATAGCATAAAATTTAATACCGGATTCATTGTACAACTTTTCATTTTAAAGAGAATATCAAAATAAACATAACATACTAACGTACCTACCTAATATGTATTTATATATTTAGTAAAAATTAAAAATTAAATAAAATTAAATTAGCTTCACGCTGCATCCCGCACACAGAGGGAACCTAATGTTAAGACAGTTTCCCACTTCTTGCCGAATTCTGAAGGCATTGCGTGTTGAGTGGCGGAACTCAACGCCACATGTTGCTTCTACACTAGAGCAAAGGAATTAAAGTGTAAATTTAGGTAAATATTTCATTTCTTCGAATGGAGATCGAACCCACAATTAACCGCGTTTTCTTGTGTCCCCGCGCCACAACATACAGCTCAGGTATACTTTTTAATGTCATAAAGTATTTATTCAGTTTATCATAAAATACCGCCACGCAACGCCTCCAGTCCAGAATTATGCGGAAAGTGAGGAACAAAAGTGCCTAATGGGAACAGAGTGTCTTAACACTAGATTTCCAAGTTCCCTGTACCCTGCTACAACGTTAAGTAAAAAAAATGTTTAGAATAAGTATAATGTACATTATATTGAACCTTTCGCCAGGTGGCGTGTTCCCCCCACTGTATTTACTTACACGTCATTGGGTATAACATCGCACCATACGAGTACTCGCGTGTTTTGAAATAGCTTCACATTGAGGAAGGGTTAGGCAGTGAGCGAACGTCAAAAATGAAAACTTTTAAGTAGTTTAACGTGACTAATATGTACATAAATGCCTTTTATAAAATGTTGACTGTAGGGAACTATTATTTTAATTTATCGTTTAGAATTATTCATTATTAATTTTATTAATCAATTATTCATCAATTATTAAATATTTTCTGAAATATTATAACTTTGTAACAACAATTATTTTCAATCGTGCGCCAAATTTAATTTATGGTAACAAAATTTCAGTATTTTTTTTAATAATAGTTAACAATAATAGATGGGCATCATCGTGCAGAGGTTTGGTTGGTTGTCGTTGTGTTTTTAACGTATACCCCCTGTACAAGCATTGTCTTTAATTTGGAACGGAGTGTCTTAACACTAGGATCTCTTTACCTATCTTACGGGATAAAGTGGGAAGCCGAAAGCCGAATTTCTATCTCACCTGTATATTGTAAATATCGAAGTGATGTTATGAATAGTACTATGTCAACTGATTGCTACCAATGGATGATAGAGTAGTGATTTGTCTCTTATTTCTCTATATCACACTACAATAATTAATAAAATTAATGCTTCATATTTTTTTTCTTCCAAAAAGCTGAATTATTACATAAATTCACAACAAATTCAAGTTGGTACTTGGCATTATGTTGTTGAGCATTGCAACCGGAAGCTCGATACTTATCGGAAACGTGTGCCATTGGAGTGCCGTTCGAAATGTCCAAGGGCACTACCATACATGCTTTTTTTAAATATCATCAAGAAGTGAATAAGGTCTTCGTTTCGTACATTTCGCACTAATTGAATTTATATATAGTTTCGTTTCCTTAGAGAGTACGTTTTTAAATATACATTGGCTAGGTCGATTTCTATTTATGTATTATACTTATCTTTTTAATATCAGTTATCAGAATGACCTGTTTCATCGAGTTAGATTTTATTTAAAATTTTACAAAAAAAAAATATTTAAAGCAATTATTAAAATTGACACAGTAGCACACGCCTTTGTATTGGAATTTAGAACTAAAACATTCGAGATGCAGTCTGCAACCTTACTCCAAGTCCATCAAGGACTCTAAGCATAGAATATCAAGAAATCTTCACCTATTGTTTCCCTCCTCCCCATAGAACATATATAATAAATTTCGGCTTTCTACGCTCAGTAGTTTCGGCAGCCCGTTGTCTGTCAGTTACTCAGTAACAGAATAGATTAAAATTGTACATATACAGACGAAAACACTACCAATGTTACATATTATTGAAGATAAATGTCAGTTGAAAAAGCGAACTAGGTTATATCGTTATCAGGTTCTACAAATACATCTCGTCTCATTCTTATCAGTAAATCTGTGTGGCAATAAACAAGTACTTATATGGTGGCAATAAAATTGACATAAAAAGCAACAAATCGTTTTTCACAGCTTGTCTCTTGTTATATTTATTCATTCATTGACAACAAAATTATATCTTTACGAAATAATTAAGAAGGCGCCTCGCAGTCTATTATAAATTGTTACATATTTTTTTATGTAAATATTACGTAAATGTCAATATAAAAAATATATGATCATTTAATTTATATTAAATATTTTCTTGTCGCATAGTATATGGATACACAGTCTGCTAATGTCAACATTATCTGCTAATATTATAAACGTGAAAAAGAGAGTGAATATTTTTGTTCCACTTTCACATTAAAACTACTGAGCTGATTTAAATGAAACTTTACAGTAATATAGCTTATACGTTAGAATAACACATAGACTACAATTTATGTAAAGATTTTATGTATTTTGGCAATTATATAACAACAAGTTTAACCGAGCGAAGCCGCGTGTGGATCGCTAGTACTTAATATTTATTTTGGCAAAATCGCGAGTTTTGCTAATTAAAATATTTTTTCTTAAATTTTCCATTAAAACCTTATAAATTATTTTTATGCCAGCCTAGATTGAAGGTACCCATAGCATGATAAAAACATTATTTATGGCGAAATTAAATAAATTACTTAACTTTGTATTAAATAAAAAAATGTATGAGCGTAAAATCAATGGCGTAAAATCAATCAAATTGTGTATGAGGAAGCATTTGCTTTTAGCTATTGAAAGCGCTATAATAAAAAAAATACATTGTTGTCATTTATAATTCTTTTTATATCACTGCAGCGAGCGAAGCAAGCAGAGGGCGAACGGAGCCTTAGTATACATATATGTTAAAAAACGAGAAAAAAACTAGTCACAACACAATATCCTAAAAATGCATGAAATAAATATGAACGAAGTAATATAAGTTTGTCAATTTATTCATTATTTTGAACTCCAAATATTAACGTGTAGGTCTATGTATTAATGAGAAAATATGGCAAGGGTGAGTTCCGAGGGGTTGCATAGAAAGTGAAGGTACACGTGCACCAAAACAAAACGCTAAGTTATGTTTAACCTACATACTTATACATAACGATAAAGATATTTAAACATCGCATAGCAAAATCTTTAATTTCTGCCAAATGTATGGAGATGGCAAGTTACAGATGGAGCTAGGAGCTAAAATTGTTAAACTAATTTATTAAATACTAGCGACCCTCTCTCGGCTTCGCCCGATCGAGCTTTAAATGTATAGATAGTGGTGTGTGTTATCTTAATTGTTTAATATATCGTTTAATATGCACTATTTAAAAAAAAAGTACCTATGCTGCATTAATACATCCTTCCTTATATAAACTACTATTACTAAAAAGGGGTATAAAGTTTCTGCTTCATATATTAATACATATATAGATTTTATAATCAACGAACCCCTTACCATCGCTTGTACATTCACATACGCTCCCACTATGCCACTATGGTGACATCGAATATATGTACATAAGATAGCGTAAAACTAACAAACATTCTTGGATAGGTTAAGGTGGAGCATTGTTTCATGTGTTTGTACAAAACAATGTCTCGGTGTCGTACAAACAAAGCATATGCCATGTGAATTCAAAGAAGTCTAGTAAGGAAAGAATCAATTTGTCTTTTTTTATCAGATTCCCGCTTTATCCCGCACATAGCAGGGTAGGCAAATGGAACATGGGAACCTAGTTTTAAAACATTCTGGTTCTATTAAGAAACTTCCGTTCCTCACTTGAACTACACTGAATTCTGGAGCCGTTGCGTATGGAGTGGCGGTCCTCGAGTAGAAATCGACTCTCTGCGCCACGACTGGCCTCAATATGTGACACAGAAAAATTGGAAAAAAGACAAATCTTAAAAATTCTTCATTTTTAAGATTTTCACTTACTCCTAAGATATATATGAGTTTTATAAACCTGATGACGTATTGCTGCAACCAAATACTTGCGCGCGCTATTTATTATTATTATATTATTTTCTTATATTTTATTACTTTGTAAACTTTTTTAGTAAACTGTAAAATATAAAGATATTATTGATCTTGTCAATAATGATGTGCTTTGTTCTACTTTTCTGTTTTACTAAATAATGATAAATCTGTGAACTTCATTTTAATACAATTTCAAACTTTGATGCATCTTTGATATTTACGTGCTAAATAAGAGAAGCCGTTTAGTTTAATAAAGAACACCATCAGTGCAATGTGATAGCCTTAACAAATATCTCTTGTAGCTCAATTGGAGAATCACATCAAAATTTTAGTTAATTGACACAGGTGTTAATTACAATTGAATTAAAAGGTAGTCATTATAATGTCACATTTAGTATAAAACATTATATAATTTAAAATAAATCCAATTAATATACTGATTGGATTAATTTGAAAATTAATTTTAAAATATATTTTATATTATTTACTTAAATTTATATTTCCATTTCTTCGCTCTGGTATCGACGACAAGCGCGGCGTTGAGTTCTGCCACTCAACACGCAATGCCTCCAGAATTCGGCAGAAAGCAGTGTGCGGGATACAGCGTGAAACTGTTTTTTTTTTTTATTTTATATCAAAATCGATCGATTGACTTTAAAATCAAAATCAAAAACAATCTTTATTAAATTAGGCCATTAGTAATTACATAGGCCACAAGTAATTGTAAATCAAGTTACATAAATGGCAGTAGTGTCTGTCCTACAGGAAGCTACCAACGGCTCCTAAGGCAGTTAGTTCTGTTGAGAAGAGCCAGCAAGAAACTCAAGAGTTGCTCTTTTTAAAATATAATTTACAATAACCTATCATTACTTTTCCGAGTTAGCATCAACAGTATTTAATACCACGCACTATTTGTTACGTTCATCTATTCTATTAATTTATTATATTTATCACTATGTATAATAAGTATTCTATATTATTTCTTCATCTTGGATTGAATAGTAAGCTATGCTTAATTACATATTAAAATAAAATAAAACACTTTGAATCTAATTGTTAATAGATATACATTTTTCATTATAATTGGCGACTATCGCAAAATACGCCTCAACCAGCCAACTTATTTACACAATATTGTTAATTTACGAAACATGCATTAGATTGTTGGTATTGGACACTGGTTTAATGAGAAAATCAAAGTTTGTTAGTCCACCAGTTCATGTATTTACTATTTATTCTGTTGTTAGTACAATATGCCACACCACACTACAAATGTTTATCACGTTGATCAAAGAATAAAATTTAGTGGAAAAATTATATTTTTAACTATTTTTTTATGAATCACAGATTGTTCTGATTATTATACAAAAATATGTATGATACAGCTTCACGCATTTTCTCGCATAGCAGGGTAGGCGGAGAAAACCCTAGAGTTCACCTCTTTTCGCCTTGAACATTTTCCGTGTTGAACGGCGGAAACCAATGACGCACTTTGATTTGATACTACAGAGAAAAATACGTTCCTAGAGTAAAAATCAAACGCACAACCGTCGCGATTATAGTCAGACGCCGCGCCGTAGCGACACGACGACCTTATAGAAATATGTAGTTGTGAATATATCCTGTTATTATATGAGGAAAAATTTAAGATATTAAAGTACTCAACCGTATAATTGCTTTGGAGGTAAAGAGAGTCAAGCCACAACATTGGTTAAATTTTAAAACTTAATTATTTTCATTTCTCCGCTTTTGTAACAAGACAAAGCGTAGCGTTGAGTCCCACAACTCAACAACTCTCTCCCTTTTGAAAGTTTAGTTACCCACGCAATTTTTTATGTTAACGGAAATGGAAAAAAATAGGACATCTTATTACTACGTCCTAGTCTGCGAAACTGAAAAATCGAAGAATTCGTTTAAAACATTCCATAAAATCTGTGATGTGATGGTTTTTACCATACATGTGAGTACACTACAGTACAGTACACCCGGAAATAAAATAATCAAAAAAAGAAAAAAACCAAAAATCAAATCTACATGCATCTACAGCTAACTTTAGGGCGGCAGTGACTCGACTGTACATACATTATCATCATATATTTTTCGTTGGGACTGTGACCAGATAATAACATGACATGTGGATTTTTTTGATGAAAAGTGAAAGTGTAGGGGTATTATTCCCAATCTAGATTGATAAATTTGAGCTTGGTGTTCAGCTAATCATCAGGCAATTGCCGTAATGAAAAAAAATCTTAATTTATTTTGATTTTACACTGATATCCACATATAGCTGTTTAGGCATTGGCCTAAGGATTTCTCAAGAACCTAAGTGCAATTTTCGCGAAGTGTGTTGATTTGTGGAACTCAACACTACTCTTTGTCATTTTATAAGAGAGAACTTTTAAATAATTCATTCATCTGAGAGATTATAATCACCAATTAATATATAAAATCTTTACAGTAAGCAAAGCAACCTTGTTTAAAATATATTGTATAAGCACAGTTTTATTAATTCTTTTAACATACATATATATTTATGTGTATAACAAATATATCATGTTGTGACTACTACTGCATATTATATACATAATATATTAGTATATATGCTTTATTCTAAGTATAATAAATGGTTGTCCATTGAATTTGTGTTTAACATATATATTCTTTTATGAAGGATATTTAAATAAACCATTCTGTTATTTAAGATAAATATGTTTCATTTAATTTAATAGTGACAAGAGTGAATTTAAAATAATCTTATTTAGTTAATTTAAATTAATTTTGTATACCTGCCGTACATAAATGCCGAGCCGTGCCAAAGGACACCAACTAATATGTAAGGGTCAAATCTTTTAGAGCCAATCAAGTGATGTCTTTATTTTACATAGATCTATTTTAGATTTAATACTTTATCCTATCTATATACAACTTTACAAATCTATTACAAAAAAACCCAATATTTATAACACTCCGCTCCCTACATACTCTGCATACATCCACTTCCTTAATTTTCGAGATAATGCAAGGTAAGTGGTGAAATGTGGCAAAACTAATTCTTTCGTCTTTTTACCAGAGCAAAGAAATTAAAGTAATTTATTCCACCGAGTGGGAATTGAACCCACAATAGTTGCATTCACAATCAGACGGCATCGCTTCTTCTTTCAAAACTTATCTCCCTTAGATATCAGTTCATTCAGTTAATGATGAATGATAAAAATATTTGCACAGTATAAAGTCAGATAAAGATAACATCTTGAAGTATATTTCATTATTATGTATTTCATATTTATCTTAAAGATTAAATTAAAATATCATATCACACAGGGTGTTGGTAATATAGAAAAATAAATGATATATAATATGTTACAATCACTGCAGATTGCAAATATATATTTTTTATGTCATATTTAAATTTTAATGAACAGCCAACTAATTTATTTACTAAATGTCCATTTTCCAATTATAATAAAATAATAGTTACCTGGTGGACTATCAGTCAAAATGGTGATGCCAGAGGGGTCAACATGAGGAGGAAATGCCTCATACAGGTCAGGTTCCTCTTCAAGTACTGCCGACAACATGACTGATGGCATCCCGGCTCAGAGCCACGCACTATGACTAGACACTACACTAACACTGCACTATCACTCAGTCAGCCTGTCTCGACCGCGACTCACACCCTGGTGCACTCCACAGCCATCACTAGCTCATGTAACGCCGTCCCCGACACCTAAGTCAAATCTTGCTGCACCATTTTCAAATCTGCAAGAAATGAATCTCAAATACTCACTAGATCTATGTCAAGATAGTTTACTATTTTATAGCAATGTTATCTAACGATAAGGTACGTTATATGTTAGTAACTACGAACAGCGTCTCCGGTGAAGTAACAATCTAATTGGATATAATTAAAACATTGTAGGAATCAGCTGATTGTTTCTGCTGCCAGAAGGGGCTCGATATTTTATAGCTATTTTAAGCCTGTATGGCAGCTGATCGGATCTTCAATGTCAGTTCGCGAGTAACGCCCGATTTTACAACGCGGAACGCTAACTAATGTGGACAGAGACTCACCGAAATTCTGACGATAAATGATGCGTAGCAGGATTTTCGACTCCGTATTTACCGCTTTGGAGTCCCCGCGGCGACTAACCCGAGTACCCAGTTCCCGGCGGAACGTAATCACGGATGGGATAATAGTGTTGAGTGGGAGCCGACGCTTTTGCTTTGTCACTTAAACGAACCACACAGTACATCACACAGTTATATCAGTAACTGACCATACGCACGGGTACATTGTAAGATTTATTCACTGATATGTGAAATTATTTGCAACCAGTGCTCTAATCTAATTATCGATGTATCCGGTGAAAGTCGTACGTGAATTTAAATACAAAATAACTTTTGTAAAAAGACTGAATACTATTTAGACTAAAATAAGATTTTCCTTAATAATGAAAATCTTGACAATCGATGGAAGTGCACGTCTGCTTTAATCGCGATTTGCATGAAATCGAATTACAGTAGAAAACTGGAATCATTGCCCGCCTTCTTCCAATAAAAAGCATAGACTAAACGAAACAATTTAAGCGTAAAGTTCATAAGGCCGAGTCCACATACACACTGGAAATTTGAGGATCTACTTCAATATTTAATAGGTTATTGAAATAACGGTTGTAGTTGTAATGTTTATGTTTATGTAAATTAATTTTACTCTAAAGAGAACAAAAATTGGCTTAGGTAATAAAATAAATATGTTTTATGACATTTCTGGTTATTTAATTGTCACAAAATAAATATATTTTTTATTTAAAAAGGTATGTATAAATAAATATGAACATTGTTTTATTTTACAGACTTTGTTTTATTTGATAGTAACATATTAAAGACAACAAAAGATATATGTATTTAAATATTATTTGATCTTATTCTCATATTTAAAAGTTGTTCTTTTAAAAATACCGCGTGAAAAAAAAAAGGAAATGTATAGTTAATAATATTTTATAGTACGTGTATCTATTACGTGCATATGACCATAGACAATAGAAGATCGAAAATACATGACAATATTAAAATTTATAGGATAATAATTATAATTTTATAAAAAAAATATCATTTTAGAGAAATTTGTATTTCACTTTTTTATTATTATATATATTTTAAACTAAAATATTATGGCAGCACTCCTAACACGTAATTTGAAAACGTCAGTTGTCAAATTATTATTTGGCAGCTGTGTTGCATTTTGCTTAGCCATACTTTGACAGAAGTCTTATAAGAATAAAAGGGTCTTCATCATTGTTTTCAATTTTAAATATATTTAAAATATCCTTTTGTAGGTACAGTGCTGCTGTTTGTATAAGTAAATGTAGCCACAAACATGACTTCGTCAAAATCAGACTGCTTAAAAGGTAATAAAATAATCATAAACTTATAAAATGTATTATTTTAGTCGTAAATATGTTTGCCTAATGTCAACTATATTTATTATTGTTTTCCAGACACCGTAACCGTTTTAATAAACGCAATTGGCGATAACGATAATGCTGTTAATAACGTTGTAATTAAATCTCTGACCAAAATAGCAAATGTGCATCCGAATGAAGTGATAGAGATATTTTGCGATTTTTATAAAAACATAGTAAAAAGCAATATAATTCAGCTGGGTAATATTGTAAAGTAAGTTATTATTTGGCAGATTTGTGTCCCATTGCTTATTAAGTATCCTTATATATTACACAATATATAGTAATACTTGATTATGTCAATATAATATGCTAATTAATGTACTCATTAGCATTTTATTATTATCTTATTATATTCTTATATGAACATGTTGTAGTTTGGGTTTCTGTTTCAAGGCAGAAATCATTATATGACATTTATAAAAATTATAATTTTTTTATATGTTCATCAGTGACTGTAAAATACTATGATTATTGGTTTGAATCCTTTTTCTCACTCTAGTAAAACGACAATGTGTGACCTTGAGTTTTGCCGCTAAATATAAAATGTCTCAAATATAAAGTTGAGTTTGAGAAATAAAGTGTCTTAAAATAAGACATTCCATTCAGTCTACCCTGCAATATTCCAGATAAAGTGTTAAGCAAAAAAATCTTATTTACTACTTCTTTATTATTTTATAATATTAAAATTTCTATAAACTATTAGGACTAGCCTTAAGACTTAAATGTTATAATTTTTTAGGGTCTTAGAGCAAACATGTGTAAATCAAGTAAAGAAAATAGATCAAAAGATAGCGAAAGAGCTAGTGAACTCAATGCTCAGAGCTATGACAGAGAATTCTAATTATGAACCCATAGTGCAGATGGGGGCTTCGGCTGTTTTAGTTGCAATTGGACATGAACATTTAGATCTGGTAAGTAATAGAATAATAATATTAAAAAACCAGCTTCATACTGACTCCAATCAGTAGTGTAAGGACAGGGAACCTAGTATTATGATACTGCATTCCTAGGAACAAACCTATTTTTAGATATTACATTTTAAGTGCAGTAGTCAAAGCCACATTTTATCATTTTACCAGAGAGTTAATGTTAACTTAGTGGGTGACACTAAATGCGACTGGTTGTGGGTACAATTCCCACTGAAGGAAATGATTTTTTTTATATTTTCATTTCTGCACTTGGAATGGAAATGTCTTAATGGAGGCCGAGTGTGTATGAGAGATATTTGGTCCCCACCTTACTTCTCCCTACCCTGCTATGTGCAGGCTACAGTGTGTAAAAGAAAGGATTCTAAGCATGTAAAAAAGGTTGTTATATTTCATGACATGGTCATAGTGAAATAGCATTTTACTGTAGAAGTAGTGGTTGTGGTCTCAAACCTCACTTGTTAGAATAAATAATTTGCATTGCCCCACTGGTGCTCAAAAAGCTGAGTTGAGTTCAGCCACTTAACTAACACTAACAGACACATACTACATGTTCAAATTATGTTAAAAAGCAGATAGTGAAGTGTTTAAGCATTAGTTTACCTTTGCCTACCCTCCTATATGTGGAAAAGTGAGTTCAAAAAATTGGAAATATCAATAAATTATTTTTCTATTAAAGTAAATATGACTAGGTAGTCTTTATCTGCATTTATTAACGTTGACTTTGACCTAGAAACTTTTTTTTATGATTAAGATTTAATATTCTGATTATATTTTACGGCTTTCTCTATGAAATATAATATATAATTAAACTAGTGGCCATATTGAGGCGCAGAGAATATCTGACTGTAAACACAATGCTAGTACGTACAATTCCAATTCAGAGGAATACAACATTTCCTTTCCTTGCTCTGGTAAAAGACAGTTTTGGTGTTTAGGTCTTCTACTTAACACAAAATGTCTCTGTTCCCATTCCTCACTTTCTTGATTTTTATGAGTTTAATTTATGTTTATATATTAAACATATACCAATAAATTAACTTACTACTAACTAATTTTGTTCACTTCAATTGTACAACATTTACAAATAGAACTTAAACTTTAAAAATATCACTACTTATTATTTCACCATAGCGTAAAAAAATCTTTTAAAAATATATACTGTAGAATTAGTGCAAACCTTAACCTACTCAACAATGACATTGTCAGAATGCCTTGATTCTTTGCTGTTGATATTTATTCAAGTACTTTACTAAAGAGTTTTTTGTGGCTTTGAAATTTTGAATCATCATAAAAAATATTTAATTTTCATTAATCGACAACTAGGCAGCTAAAATAACATTCATTTTTAAGTCAGTTTTGTGTAATAAAGCAGTGTCAAACATACATTTCCAGCTCTGGAAAGACAGTAACAAGTTGTAGGGACATACAACATGCTTAATATTTGTATAAATATATGAAAAGTTAAAATAAGTTTTCTGTGTTACGGGAGAAGCTTAGCTTCAGCTAAGGGTGATAATAATTTAAAACCTATTTTAACTGGACACGCTCATCAAGCGCAGACTTGTGTCTCCTGTAAAGGCAAAATGCTCTTTTTATTGCCATCGCTTAAACAAAATCATATTAACCTGTGAGAAAATTAAAATAACGCATATGCAATAATTTTCTCATTTGAGGATCAAACTCGTAAACATCTCGTTTTCATGCAGGATGTTCCACTGTCACAATGACCTCTTTATACGGAACGTATAACTAAAGAAGAGACTTATTAAGAATAGTTGCTTAATTGTCTAATATACCGAATGACCCCCGCCTCTGTCACACGCTATACTATCCCTTGCTTATACTCTGGGTACGCTTGTCTCATATTAAAAAAACCTCGGTTAGATGCTACATTTACTGCGTTTCGCTAAACAAAAGCAAATCGACCTGCGGGAAAATGAAAATCATGAATATATAATAAATCGATGTCTGAAGTGAAGATCGTACCCACTATCTTCACATTTTCAGGCAGATGCTGTTCCACTGTCACAATGACCACATGATACGTAAGAAACGTTAAACCAAAAAAATACTCAATTTAACTTCCAGGTACTTCGGTCTCTAATAAATCAAATAAACTCAGCCTCTGTCCCACACTACACTATTCCACATACTCTGGGCACGCTTGCCGCCGTCAACACCCACGGAGTTGTGCCCCACGTCAAGGAGATCCTCGGCAAAATGTTACCTTTACTGCCTTTGATCAAACAAGATGGGATTAAACAGGCTTTTGCCTATGGTTAGTATTGATGTATTTTGTATGTTTATTCTTATAACACCAATATAAAGTGTGGCGTTGAGTTTAGTCAGTTAACACAAATATCTCATTTTTTTTAAGTTATCTCTTATTGGATGGTTACGAGGTGAAGGAAGATGCTTAAGAAAATAATTTTCACCCTTTTACACGAAAATTGTCTTAGTTAATTAGATTTATAACGAAACAATAGTAAAAAACGATCATACATAAGTGTGCAATAAAATCAATTTGTATTTATTTATAAAAATAATGTATAAAATAAAGTGTTTGCATATTTTATTAATATGATTAAGAGCTTATAATTATCGTATTGCGTGTCGGATGAAGCCATGTGTTTGTCTAACTAGTTCAAGTTTAAACATGGATTAAATTGGGATTGTGTTGTTTTTGTTATAAACCAAAGCTGAAAGGTTTTTACTTTTATATCTCCCCGGGGTCATTTTTAGAGTAAGCTGAGAGAATGTGATTATGTTTGTCTATATTTATTCTAAATATAAAAAATACGTGAATGATTTGAACCCAACCACCATAGCAATAATATTTATTAATTTATATTCATTTTGGTATTATTTTACTAAAAATTAATCTAATATAATATTTAAATATTTCAGCTTTCGGACATTTTGCAGTCGCTGTATCCGAGCAAATAGGCGATAACGTTCAAAACGACAATATAACATCCATTAAAGATAATTTTGTCACGGAGTTTACTATAGTCTTTGACGTGTTGTACAACCAGTGGTTGCCTTCACACGAACCTAAAGTATCGGAATCTGTTCTAGAAGCCCTGGGACCTATAACTAGACTTATATCTGAAAGACAGTTTAATGAGACTGTCAATAAGTTCGTCCTTTCATTATTGTCGCTTTATAGAAAACCAGTGATCAATTTTTACTGCATTAGCCAGTGTATTTCTTATTTATTATCCCCTTCTCCGTTAAATCCTAAGCTGACGCTAAATGATAATGTCATCAATTCAATCAATAACGTTCTTTTTAATTTGGTCCTCCTCGAGCCGGACTATGATCAACCGCACACAGTGAAAAACCATTTCGAAGTTCTTCGTTGCTTCGATCATATGACAGGACAGTTCCCAGACCAAACTGTGGAGAATCTATTGCACCATTGCAGACACAATCAGGAAAAAGAAAGAATGAAAGCTGTGATTATTCTGACTCATCTAACAACTTCGTCGCAGGTTTTCATTGAAAATTTCGCTTCGAAATTCATAACTATTTTGAAGATAATGATCGTTATGGAGCAAGGGATCAAAATGAAAAAAATATTAGTCAAAGCTATAGTAGGACTTGTGTATAGAAACTGTATGATGGCACCGGAGGATTTTGTGATGGTCGAATTTATTATAAAACATTGTGGATACGAAGCTCCTGCAAATGTTTCTAAGGCTGAAGTCCTAGACTTACATGATACTTGTAGAAGTTCGTTAATACTAATGTGTAATACAGTTACCAGCGTGCGATCTCAGTTACGAAATCTACTGCTCCTTTCCCTTACTATAGAAGAATTCACTCCGTCAATGTCAACTGTAAGTCATTGCTTAACCTCGTTGTTGCAAAATAACTCTGAAGTGTCTGAGGAACAAACCGAAAAGATAAATGAGCCAGTATGTTCACCCGATTTAGTATTTGTTCGCTGCATAACTCGTGTCGTAGATCCAGATCAGAAAGAACTCAATAAGAACTTGCTTGTGTTTTTGGAAGAATACTCCGGAGATATTCATAAGAACCTAAAAAATTCTTGGACAGTTGAAATTCAAAGGTTACTTAAATTCGTAGAAAAGAACGAATCTAAAGATCAATGGCACGGAATGCTGTTAGATCTTCTCGTTTCTGCTGTAGAGCAAGTCAATAGCAATAAATGGATAGAGACAATATCCACTTTGATATCTCAACAAGTTCTTGCGAAGAAACAACCGCCAATAGTCAAAGGGGTTTCCTTACAATACTTGGCTGTTTTGGCGTGTCATATGTCCAACGCAGCAGCAGTTGAAAGTGTACTTAAAATAATATTATTTGCTTTGAAATCGATTCCCATGGAGAGCGTAGAGTATGTTAGCAAGGCGGTTGGAATCGCAGCAAGACAACATGGTGAATTTGTACTTAACGAGCTCGATGCTACATACAAAGAGAACGAAGCAAAACGTGGAAATAAATTGTTGAATTTCCTCTCTTCTAGAAATTCTAAGAGTGAAGCTGAACTATCTGCCGTTAAATACGCAGTGATTACCTGTTACGGAAAAGTTGCATGTGAGTGTCTCGATGTACACGTACTTGCCAGACTGGGAGAGCACGTCACCTCAATATTGTACGAAATATTGAAATCAAACCCTTCCTTCGATTTATGTAAAGCAAGTATTACTACTTTGGATGAGATAGGAAAGGCGCTGCATCCCGCCTCCCATCACAATGTGGCTTTAAGAAATCGGTGGCAGTTATTAAACGCTGTCCTTGAACAAATATACAATAACAATCTGGATAAGCGAAATGTCGAATTATATCCAATAATCGTTAAAGCTTCGAAATCGTTAACAAAATTGCAAAAAGGAATTCTGCCCGAAGAACGAAATACGATACTACGAGTTTTATTTAACAGTATATTTGGAGAACTTTCGTCATTTAAGAAAAAATATGAAATAGAAGGAAATGGCGATAAGAATGATCTATTAGCGAAAACGTTAAACGATTCATTGACCCTTCTACATGATTTAATCAGAGAGTTGATCATCCAATCGACCTGCTTAAGTACAATTGATGACATCGTCAGCTTGTTAATTGAATGGATGCGACACGAGAACGACGAGATTAGGACGGCATCTATGCTAATACTTCAAGTTGTTTTTGATGCTTATCTG
>JAATLQ010036293.1:10151-21286 GCA_013421005.1 Heliconius erato x Heliconius himera | reverse complement strand
CTTGCTGCACCATTTTCAAATCTGCAAGAAATGAATCTCAAATACTCACTAGATCTATGTCAAGATAGTTTACTATTTTATAGCAATGTTATCTAACGATAAGGTACGTTATATGTTAGTAACTACGAACAGCGTCTCCGGTGAAGTAACAATCTAATTGGATATAATTAAAACATTGTAGGAATCAGCTGATTGTTTCTGCTGCCAGAAGGGGCTCGATATTTTATAGCTATTTTAAGACTGTATGGCAGCTGATCGGATCTTCAATGTCAGTTCGCGAGTAACGCCCGATTTTACAACGCGGAACGGTAACTAATGTGGACAGAGACTCACCGAAATTCTGACGATAAATGATGCGTAGCAGGATTTTCGACTCCGTATTTACCGCTTTGGAGTCCCCGCGGCGACTAACCCGAGTACCCAGTTCCCGGCGGAACGTAATCACGGATGGGATAATAGTGTTGAGTGGGAGCCGACGCTTTTGCTTTGTCACTTAAACGAACCACACAGTACATCACACAGTTATATCAGTAACTGACCATACGCACGGGTACATTGTAAGATTTATTCACTGATATGTGAAATTATTTGCAACCAGTGCTCTAATCTAATTATCGATGTATCCGGTGAAAGTCGTACGTGAATTTTAAAACAAAATAACTTTTGTAAAGTGACTGAATACTATTTAGACTAAAATAAGATTTTCCTTATTAATGAAAATCTTGACAATCGATGGAAGTGCACGTCTGCTTTAATCGCGATTTGCATGAAATCGAATTACAGTAGAAAACTGGAATCATTGCCCGCCTTCTTCCAATAAAAAGCATAGACTAAACGAAACGATTTAAGCGTAAAGTTCATAAGGCCGAGTCCACATACACACTGGAAATTTGAGGATCTACTTCAATATTTAATAGGTTATTGAATTAACGGTTGTAGTTGTAATGTTTATGTTTATGTAAATTAATTTTACTCTAAAGAGAACAAAAATTAGCTTAGGTAATAAAATAAATATGTTTTATGACATTTCTGGTTATTTAATTGTCACAAAATAAATATATTTTTTATTTAAAAAGGTATGTATAAATAAATATGAACATTGTTTTATTTTACAGACAGAATAAAAAAATATGTGTTAGTATTTGATAGTAACATATTAAAGACAACAAAAGATATATGTATTTAAATATTATTTGATCTTATTCTCAAATTTAAAAGTTGTTCTTTTAAAAATACCGCGTGAAAAAAAGGAAATGTATAGTTAATAATATTTTATAGTACGTGTATCTATTACGTGCAAATGACCATAGACAATAGAAGATCGATAATACATGACAATATTAAAATGTATAGGATAGTAATTATAATTTTACAAAAATTTTATCATTTTAGAGAAATTTGTATTTCACTTTCTTATTATTATATATATTTTAAACAAAAATATTATGGCAGCACTCCTAACACGTAATTTGAAAACGTCAGTTGTCAAATTATTATTTGGCAGCTGTGTTGCATTTTGCTTAGCCATACTTTGACAGAAGTCTTATAAGAATAAAAGGGTCTTCATCATTGTTTTCAATTTTAAATATATTTAAAATATCCTTTTGTAGGTACAGTGCTGCTGTTTCTATAAGTAAATGTAGCCACAAACATGACTTCGTCAAAATCAGACTGCTTAAAAGGTAATAAAATAATCATAAACTTATAAAATGTATTATTTTAGTCGTAAATATGTTTGCCTAATGTCAACTATATTTATTATTGTTTTCCAGACACCGTAACCGTTTTAATAAACGCAATTGGCGATAACGATAATGCTGTTAATAACGTTGTAATTAAATCTCTGACCAAAATAGCAAATGTGCATCCGAATGAAGTGATAGAGATATTTTGCGATTTTTATAAAAACATAGTAAAAAGCAATATAATTCAGCTGGGTAATATTGTAAAGTAAGTTATTATTTGGCAGATTTGTGTCCCATTGCTTATTAAGTATCCTTATATATTACACAATATATAGTAATACTTGATTATGTCAATATAATATGCTAATTAATGTACTCATTTGCATTTTATGATTATCTTATTATATTCTTATATGAACATGTTGTGGTTTGGGTTTCTGTATCAAAGCAAAAATCATTATGTGACATTTATAAGAAATATAAATTTTCTATATGTTCATCAGTGACTATAAAATACTATGGTTATTGGTTTGATGCCTTTTTCTGACTCTAGTAAAACGACAATGTGTGACCTTGAGTTTTGCCGCTAAATATAAAATGTCTCAAATATAAAGTTAGTTTGAGGAATAAAAGATCCATTCAGTCTATCCTGCAATTTTCCAGTTATTTTATAATATTAAAATTTCTATAAACTATTACAACTAGCCTTTAGACTTAAATGTTATAATTTTTTAGGGTATTAGAGCAAACATGTGTAAATCAAGTAAAGAAAATAGATCAAAAGATAGCGAAAGAGCTAGTGAACTCAATGCTCAGAGCTATGACAGAGAATTCTAATTATGAACCCATAGTGCAGATGGGGGCTTCGGCTGTTTTAGTTGCAATTGGACACGAATATTTAGATCTGGTAAGTAATTGAATAATAATATTAAAAAACCAGCTTCATACTGACTCCAATCAGTAGTGTAAGGACAGGGAACCTAGTATTATGATACTGCATTCCCAGGAACAAACCTATTTTAGATATTACATTTTAAGTGCAGTAGTCAAAGCCACATTTTATCCTTTTACCAGAGTATTAATGTTAACTTAGTGAGTGACACGAGTGATATTTGATTCCCACCTTACGTCTCCCTACCCTGCTATGTGCAGGATACAGTGTGTAAAAGAAAGGATTCTAAGCATGTAAAAAAGCTTGTAATATTTCATGACATGGTCATAGTGAAATAGCATTTTACTGTAGAAGTAGTGGTTGTGGACTCAAACCTCACTTGTTAGAATAATTAATTTGCATTGCCCCACTGGTGTTCAAAAAGTTGAGTTGAGTGTAGCCACTTAACTAACACTAACAGACACATACTACATGTTCAAACTAGGTTAAAAAGCAGATAGTGAACTGTTTAAGCATTAGAGTACCTCTGCCTACCCTCCTATATGTGGAAAAATGAGTTAAAAATTTTGAAAAAATCAATTTATTATTTTTCTATTAAAGTAAATATGACTAGGTAGTCTTTATCTGCATTTATTAACGTTGACTTTGACCTAGAAACTTTTTTTTATGATTAAGATTTAATATGTTGATTATATTTTATGGCTTTCTCTATGAAATATAATATATAATTAAACTAGTGGCCATGTTGAGGCGCAGAGAATATCTGACTGTAAACATAATGCTAGTACGTACAATTCCAATTCAGAGGAATACAACATTTCCTTTCCTTGCTCTGGTAAAAGACAGTTTTGGTGTTTAGGTCTTCTACTTAACACAAAATGTCTCTGTTCCCATTCCTCACTTTCTTGATTTTTTATGAGTTTAATTTATGTTTATATATTAAACATATACCAATAAATTAACTTACTACTAACTAATTTTGTTCACTTCAATTGTACAACATTTACAAATAGAACTTAAACTTTAAAAATATCACTACTTATTATTTCACCATAGCGTAAAAAAATCTTTTAAAAATATATACTGTAGAATTGGTGCAAACCTTAACCACTCAACAATGACATTGTCAGAATGCCTTGATTCTTTGCTGCTGATATTTACTAAAGAGTTTTTACTTTACTAAAGTACTTTACTAAAGAGTTTTTTTGTGGCTTTGAAATTTTGAATCATCATAATAAATATTTAATTTTCATTAATAGACAACTAGGGAGCTAAAAGAACATTCATTTTTAAGCACATGGACATGCTCATCACTCGCAGACTTGTGTCTCCTGTAAAGGCAAAATGCTGCTCTTATTGCCATTGTTTAAACAAAATCATATTAACCTAAGAGAAAATTAAAATCACGCATATGCAAGAATTTTCTCATTTGAGGATCAAACTCGTAAACATCTCGTTTTCATGCAGGATGTTCCACTGTCACAATGACCTCTTTATACGGAACGTATAACTAAAGAAGGGACTCAATAACAACAGATGGTTGGTTGTCTAATATATGGAATGACCCCCGCCTCTGTCACACGCTATACTATCCCTTATACTCTGGGTACGCTTGCCCCATGTCAACTTCGGATAGATGTTACCTTTACTCCGTTTCGCTTAACAAAAGCAAATCGACCTGCACGAAAATGAAAATCATGAATATGTAATAAATCAATGTCTGAAGTGAAGATCGTACCCACTATCTTCACGTTTTCAGGCAGATGCTGTTCAAAAAAAATATTCAATTTAACTTCCAGGTACTTCGGTCTCTAATAAATCAAATAAACTCAGCCTCTGTGCCACACTACACTATTCCCCATACTCTGGGCACGCTTGCCGCCGTCAACACCCACGGAGTTGTGCCCCACGTCAAGGAGATCCTCGGCAAAATGCTGCCTTTACTGCCTTTGATCAAACAAGATGGGATTAAACAGGCTTTTGCCTATGGTTAGTATTGTTGTATTTTGTATGTTTAATCTTACAACACCAATATAAAGTGTGGCGATGAGTTTAATCATTTAACACGAATATCTCATTTTTTACGCAAAATGGTCATGAAACTAAGTTATCTCTTATTGGGTGGTTACGAGGTGAAGGAAGATGCTTAAGAAAATAATTTTCACTCTTTTACGCGAAAATTATCTTAGTTTATTAGATTTATAACGCGAAACAATAGTAAAGAACGATCATACATAAGTGTGCAATAAAATCAATTTGTATTTATTTATAAAAATAATGTATAAAATAAAGTGTTTGCATATTTTATTAATATGATTAAGAGCTTATAATTATCGTATTGCGTGTCGGATGAAGCCATGTGTTTGTCTAACTAGTTCAAGTTTAAACATGGATTAAATTGGGATTGTGTTATTTTTGTTATAATTCAAAGCTAAAAGGTTTTTACTTTTGTATCTCCCCTGGGGTCATTTTTAGAGTAAGCTGTAAGAATGTGATTATGTTTGTCTTTATATATTCTAAATATACATGAATGATTTGAACCCAACCACCATAGCAATAATATTTATTAATTTATCTTCATTTTGGTATTATTATACTAAAAATTAATCTAATATAATATTTAAATATTTCAGCTTTCGGGCATTTTGCAGTCGCTGTATCCGAGCAAATAGGCGATAACGTTCAAAACGACAATATAACATCCATTAAAGATAATTTTGTCACGGAGTTTACTATTGTCTTTGACGTGTTGTACAACCAGTGGCTGCCTTCACACGAACCTAAAGTATCGGAATCTGTTCTAGAAGCCCTAGGACCTATAACTAGACTTATATCTGAAAGACAGTTTAATGAGACTGTCAATAAGTTCGTCCTTTCATTATTGTCGCTTTATAGAAAACCAGTGATCAATTTTTACTGCATTAGCCAGTGTATTTCTTATTTATTATCCCCTTCTCCGTTAAATCCTAAGCTGACGCTAAATGATAATGTCATCAATTCAATCAATAACGTTCTTTTTAATTTGGTTCTTCTCGAGCCGGACTATGATCAACCGCACACAGTGAAAAATCATTTCGAAGTTCTTCGTTGCTTCGATCATATGACAGGACAGTTCCCAGATCAAACTGTGGAGAATCTATTGCACCATTGCAGACACAATCAGGAAAAAGAAAGAATGAAAGCTGTGATTATTCTGACTCATCTAACAACTTCGTCGCAGGTTTTCATTGAAAATTTCGCTTCGAAATTCATAATTATTTTGAAGATAATGATCGTTATGGAGCAAGGGATCAAAATGAAAAAAATATTAGTCAAAGCTATAGTAGGACTTGTGTATAGAAACTGTATGATGGCACCGGAGGATTTTGTGATGGTCGAATTTATTATAAAACATTGTGGATACGAAGCTCCTGCAAATGTTTCTAAGGCTGAAGTCCTAGACTTACATGATACTTGTAGAAGTTCGTTAATACTAATGTGTAATACAGTTACCAGCGTGCGATCTCAGTTACGAAATCTACTGCTCCTTTCCCTTACTATAGAAGAATTTACTCCGTCAATGTCAACTGTAAGTCATTGCTTAACCTCGTTGTTGCAAAATAACTCTGAAGTGTCCGAGGAACAAACAGAAAAGATAAATGAGCCAGTATGTTCACCCGATTTAGTGTTTGTTCGCTGCATAACTCGTGTCGTAGATCCAGATCAGAAAGAACTCAATAAGAACTTGCTCGTGTTTCTGGAAGAATACTCCGGAGATATTCATAAGAACCTGAAAAATTCTTGGACAGTTGAAATTCAAAGGTTGCTTAAATTCGTAGAAAAGAACGAATCTAAAGATCAGTGGCACGGAATGCTGTTAGATCTTCTCGTTTCTGCTGTAGAGCAAGTTAATAGCAATAAATGGATAGAGACGATATCCACTTTGATATCTCAACAAGTTCTTGCGAAGAAACAACCGCCAATAGTCAAAGGGGTTTCCTTACAATACTTGGCTGTTTTGGCGTGTCATATGTCCAACGCAGCAGCAGTTGAAAGTGTACTTAAAATAATATTATTTGCTTTGAAATCGATTCCCATGGAGAGCGTAGAGTATGTTAGCAAGGCGGTTGGAATCGCAGCAAGACAACATGGTGAATTTGTACTTAACGAGCTGGATGCTACATACAAAGAAAACGAAGCAAAACGTGGAAACAAATTGTTGAATTTCCTCTCTTCTAGAAATTCTAAGAGTGAAGCTGAACTATCTGCGGTTAAATACGCAGTGATTACCTGTTACGGAAAAGTTGCATGTGAGTGTCTCGATGTACACGTGCTTGCCAGACTGGGAGAGCACGTCACCTCAATATTGTACGAAATATTGAAATCGAACCCTTCCTTCGATTTATGTAAAGCAAGTATCACTACTTTGGATGAGATAGGAAAGGCGCTGCATCCCGCCTCCCATCACAATGTGGCTTTAAGAAATCGCTGGCAGTTATTAAACGCTGTCCTTGAACAAATATACAATAACAATCTGGATAAGCGAAATGTCGAATTATATCCAATAATCGTGAAAGCTTCGAAATCGTTAACAAAATTGCAAAAAGGAATTCTGCCTGAAGAACGAAATACGATACTACGAGTTTTATTTAACAGTATATTTGGAGAACTTTCGTCATTCAAGAAAAAATATGAAATAGAAGGAAATGGCGATAAGAATGATCTATTAGCGAAAACGTTAAACGATTCATTGACCCTTCTACATGATTTAATCAGAGAGTTGATCATCCAATCGACCTGCTTAAGTACAATTGATGACATCGTCAGCTTGTTAATTGAATGGATGCGACACGAGAACGACGAGATTAGGACGGCATCTATGCTAATACTTCAAGTTGTTTTTGACGCTTATCTCAAAAATGTCAAATTGAATTACGAAATGCCAAGCAAATTTGGACAACTGGGATATTTGTTGGGCCTTATTATTCCTGGTGTCGCCGATACTAATTTCCCAGTGAGATTGACTACAGTGGATTGTATTAAACTAATCATACAAATTCAAGATTTGTATGAAGGTCATATCCTAGAGCCTGAAGATGAATGTATGACGGAGTTATCACACTTACAAAACAATATACTGACGAATGACTTAAACATGATAAGCGACTATTGTACCAAATTGTGTAACACTATATCAAAGAAAATTCCACATTTGCATACAATGCAATTCATAGAGAGCCTTTTAGAAGGTTACGATAACCAGGAGTTACGAAGTGTTGGAATAAGTTCCGTTTTGGATGCATTTATCTTGACAAAAGGACAAGATTTGTTCCAAAATATAGAAAGGATAGTGGAAATATTACTAATTACAATGGATGAGGTTGTAGACGATGCTCGTAAGAGGCTTTTGAGGCCGCTGACGTCATTGACGCGTCATCACTCAAACGCCGTTACTGCTGTGTTATTGGGACAAAGGATTCCTTTGAAGGGGTATGTAAGATTTTTTATCTAAGCCTTGCCTCCCGTTTAAGATATCAATAACGTACAGTTAAAATGTACGAATAATCTATAGTTTTATAATATTTTGAAGTGTTAATAGTATTAACTTAATACATTGAAAATCACGATCGATTTTTATAGTAATTCCAATGCCACCAGAGGGGATCGTTTAATATTATTAGTTTGAAGTTTTCTTTAAAGAAATCTTTTTTAGGTCATAAAGAAGATAAATATATACAAGAAAATTAATTAAAATTATAAATAAATATTTTCAGCTGTGTAATATCATGCTGGAGATATCTTGCTCGCGACGAAAGCTTATCCATCGCGATTGTCGAAAATTTCTTACGTCTGATGACCTCCATAGAACTTTATGAGGATCCCTACCATATAACAGAACACCACATAGCGGCGTTACAACCATTAACTGTAAGTAAAGTTTATTTATTATATATTTTCAGCGCATTTTAATGAATTACTTCGATTAGATAGATTTGTAGATTTCGTATATATTAGTTACATTACATTAGGTTTGGATAGAGTCACAGCATTCAGATTGACGAATTCCAATTTCACCGAAATATACAATTTGGGTAATAATAAAATATATATTTATATATTCAATATCCAATTTTTTTCTCTTGTTAATTTACCATCTTTTACAAAATATATTTTTATTTGAATATTTAACTCTTAAAAGCAACTTTCATATGTACACCTTAAAAATCTTATAAAATATAACAAAGAAAACATTGTAAACATACTGTTAAATAAAACATATGCTAAATAATCATTCTTTCCAGCTAATCAGTGCTTTAGGCGAAATGCTACAAGAGGATTCAATGAGACCAATTTGTCTAGAGAAGTTTCCAGATCTATTTATAGTGTTATACACAACACTAGCGTGTTACATAGAAGCGGAGCCCCCAGCGTACTCCGTACCTCAAAATAAAGGTCAAGAGAGATTTGGTTTTATACCCAACAGAGAAGCTATTAAACTATCGCCTGCAAAAATTACAATCAATACATTTAATCTGTTTCTGGAAAGGGCTGATTGTTACAAGGTGGGTGGATATTTTTTGTGCTTATTTTTTTCGTATTGGGATTGATTTTTTTATTTGTTTGGTAAATAGTAGTAAAATGGGTGTATGAAAATGTGTTGATGTAGTTTAATTTTTGGAATCGAATATTTTAGGAACTATGTTTAGCTTAGTAGTTATAGCTGAGATTATAAGATGAAATAATTAAATGCTTAACGATTAAGCATAATATTATTATACATTTTTATTTGAATTAATATAACAGCAACAAAACCAACAAAAAACATCAACAAAAGTAAAAAATCTTAACAAAATTTGTCTTTCAGGTAAAAGAGGCATGTTCCCTCTGCCTCACCATAGAGCACGGGGACAGCTCGCACACCCTGCTGGAGCTCACGCCGGTGCTGGGCGGCGCGGTCAGTCGCGCGCTGCCCGCGCAGCTACCCAAGCTACTAGCTAAGGCCGCTCAGTATGCGAGGTCCCCGTTGCCCCCGCAGCGCTGTGCAGCGCTTGCGCTTTTGGCCGACTCGCTGCATTACAGGTGAATGTCTACTTTGTAAGCTGTAGTGTTAGACAACCCCGTCTACTATGCCAGTTCCCGCAGCGCTCTTCAGCGCCCGTACTTTATACTAACTTCTTGTATTATATGGGGTTTAATTGGAGCGGTAAAGCTAAGGCACCTCAGTATGCCAGGTCACCGTAACGCCCGCAACGTTCACGCTTCTTTAGATTCTGTCAAGATAGAAAGCGGCTTAGCAATTTTATTTTACTCTTTTTGTAGTGCGTGTGTGTGTTGTGATACGTTGTGATGCATGACTGTACATGATGGTTATGGATTTAAAGGATATCTGTCGATAATTATACAAGATAGAGATAATTTATATAATATAAATTATTTTTAATGATTTTGATTTTTTAAAGTGGAAAACAACATTTACACAAATTATATACAAAAACATTGTTATTTTCTTTTTTTTTCCTATATATCCTATGTATCCTGCTTACAGTTAGGTAGACATAAGAAAAAACGTATTGTTCAAACACTTCGTTCCCCACCTTCCTTTAAATTTTCGAGGCATTGCGTGTTGAGTGGCGGTAGTCAACGCCGAGCTTTGCCTCTTGACCAGTGGAAGGAAAAGTGGGAATCGAACTTACAGCCGTCGCGTTACACGCTCGTGCCCCTGTGGCTGGACGGCATTACAAACTTATGTATAAAATTGAATTATTAAAACAATAAGTGTGTAATTCTAAACAGATGCAACGACAACCCGACGATTCTCGACACGGCGCTGGCGTCGCTGGCGGCGGGCTGGCGCGACGAGGCGGGGCGCGTGCGCGCGGCGTGCCTGCGCGGCGCGGCGCACCTGGCGCGTCTGCCCGCGCCGGCGCGCGGCGCCGCACTGCCGGCCGCGCTGGGCGCGCTCAGCGAGGGCGTGGACGCGGCGGTCGGCGCGTGAGTAGCGCACCGCACTACGGCTGTCTAGCACGCCACTATTACACTACCACACTATAGATTTTTTTTTTTTTCGACTGGACTTAATGCTGTTGACCTGGAATGGTCTTGACAGCGTCACCGGGCTGGGAGGGGCGAGTGTAGCTCGCCCCTGAAGATAAGAATTACGAGCTTTGATGGACGCTCGTGAAGTGATGGCGATCGCGGGGGAATGCCCCGCGTACGCTAATCATGGGGGGTTTCCTCCATTGGGCCCCGCCGCGCCGAGGCGCGGGCGTGCCGTTAGATATGACTGGCCTCGCCGCCTCTGACGGCGGCGGAGAGTGGGACGTGGGACTGAGGAGTGGATCCTCCCAATGTATTGGGCGTTGGCAGCAGTGATGGGATCGTCGGGGTCCAGAAGCACGCTTCGAGGGCGTCGAAGACGTGGATGTGGGTGAGGAGCGTACTTACACGCTTCGACAATGAGTGGGTTGGGGTGGGAATCTGCACGCTCGTAGTAGCGCTTGGCCAGGCGCTTGCAGAATTCCTTGAGCGATTCTAACTCGAAATCTTTGTGTAGGTCAACGTTGCGTACGTACCATGGA
>JAATLQ010036293.1:0-10051 GCA_013421005.1 Heliconius erato x Heliconius himera | reverse complement strand
CGTTTTGGATGCATTTATCTTGACAAAAGGACAAGATTTGTTCCAAAATATAGAAAGGATAGTGGAAATATTACTAATTACAATGGATGAGGTTGTAGACGATGCTCGTAAGAGGCTTTTGAGGCCGCTGACGTCATTGACGCGTCATCACTCAAACGCCGTCACTGCTGTGTTATTGGGACAAAGGATTCCTTTGAAGGGGTATGTAAGATTTTTTATCTAAGCCTTGCCTCCCGTTTAAGATATCAATAACGTACAGTTAAAATGTACGAATAATCTATAGTTTTATAATATTTTAAAGTGTTAATAGTATTAACTTAATACATTGAAAATCACGATCGTTTTTTACAGAAACTCCAATGCTACCAGAGGGAATCGTTTAATATTATTAATTTGAAGTTTACTTTGAATAAATCTATTTTAGGTCATAAAGAGACATACATACAATAAAATTAATTAAAATTATAAATAAATATTTTCAGCTGTGTAATATCATGCTGGAGATATCTTGCTCGCGACGAAAGCTTATCCATCGCTATTGTCGAAAATTTCTTACGTCTGATGACCTCCATAGAACTTTATGAGGATCCCTACCATATAACAGAACACCACATAGCGGCGTTACAACCATTAACTGTAAGTAAAGTTTATTTGTTACATATTTTCAGCGCATTTTAATGAATTACTTCGATTAGATAGATTTGTAGATTTCGTATATATTAATATATATTAATTACATTAGGTTTGGATAGAGTCACAGCATTCAGCTTGACGAATTCCAATTTCACCGAAATAATGCAATTTGGGTAATAATAAAATGTATATTTATATATTCAATATCCAATTTTTTTCTCTTTCTAATTTACAATCCTTTTAAAAAATATATTTAAATTAATTAATAAATATAACAAAGAAAACATTGTAAACATACTGTTAAATAAAACATAATCATTCTTTCCAGCTAATCAGTGCTTTAGGTGAAATGCTACAAGAGGATTCAATGAGACCAATTTGCCTAGAGAAGTTTCCAGATCTTTTCATAGTGTTATACACAACACTAGCTTGTTACATAGAAGCGGAGCCCCCAGCGTACTCCGTACCTCAGAATAAAGGCCAAGAGAGATTTGGTTTTATACCCAACAGAGAAGCTATTAAACTATCGCCAGCAAAAATTACAATCAATACATTTAATCTGTTTTTGGAAAGGGCTGATTGTTACAAGGTTAGTGGATATTTTTTTGTGCTTATTTTTTCATATTGGGATATAGTTTAATTTTTTTAAACTTTGGAACTTTTAGCTCAGTAGTTATAGCTGAGATTATAAGATGAAATAATTAAATGCTTAACGATTAAGCATAATATTATTATACATTTTTATTTGAATTAATATCACAACAACAAAACCAACACCCCAGTAAAACAAAAGTTAAAAATCATAACAAAATTTGTCTTTCAGGTAAAAGAGGCATGTTCCCTCTGCCTCACCATAGAGCACGGGGACAGCTCGCACACGCTGCTGGAGCTCACGCCGGTGCTGGGCGGCGCGGTCAGTCGCGCGCTGCCCGCGCAGCTCCCCAAGCTACTAGCTAAGGCCGCTCAGTACGCGAGGTCCCCGTTGCCCCCGCAGCGCTGTGCAGCGCTTGCGCTCTTGGCCGACTCGCTGCATTACAGGTGAATCTCTACTTTGTAAGCTGTAGTGTTTCGTTTGTTAAGTAAGTTACTAGACAAAACGCTCTTTAGCGCCCGTACTTTATGTTAACTCCTTGTATTACAAATTTTATTATATTGATAAAGTCTATAATACCAGGAATTAACATGTTAGCAAGGGTTTAATTTCAATTAATTATATTATTTATTTACATTCGAATTATTTACTTTTCATTTATATTTTTCTCCTTAAAATTGAAATGATTTAAAATTTTTATAAAAAATAATTTACTTTTTTTAATTTATTTTTTTAATATATTTTCTTTAATAGGAATAATTATTAGAACCTTATTTTTTCTTTTAATTTAATGTTTTAAGTTAAATAAACTAATAATCTTCAAAATTATTTATAAAGAAATTCTTTAAGCCTATATATATAAATATATATAAATAAATCAAAGGATTTTTTGAGGCCATGTCTATGTAACGCCAAGCACTTACGTTTTTAGACTTGGCTATTTTTTTCACAATTTTTTGTAGTGCTGTATTGTGATGTGTGTGCGTGTTGTGATGCATGACTGTATATGATAGTTATGGATTTAAAGGATATGTAGAGAGAATTATTTTGAATCAATTTGATTTTTCAAATTAAAGAATGTTATTTTATACTTTTCTTTTCAGCTTCACACTGTATCTTATATATAGCAAGGTAGACAAGAGAAAACCTACTGTTAAAGCACTTTGTTCCCCACCTTCCTCCAATTTTTCGAGGCATTGCGTGCAGGCGGAACTCATCGCCGCGCTTTGCACCAGTAGAAGGAAAAGTGGGAATCAAACTTACAGTCGTCGTGTTACACGCTCGTGCCCCTGTGGCTAGACGGCCTTACTATCTTTTGTATGTTGTATAAAATTGAATTATTAGAACAATAAATATGTAATTCTAAACAGATGCAACGACAACCCGACGATCCTCGACACGGCGCTGGCGTCGCTGGCGGCGGGCTGGCGCGACGAGTCGGGGCGCGTGCGCGCGGCGTGCCTGCGCGGCGCGGCGCACCTGGCGCGTCTGCCCGCGCCGGCGCGCGCCGCCGCACTGCCGGCCGCGCTGGGCGCGCTCAGCGAGGGCGTGGACGCGGCGGTCGGCGCGTGAGTAGTGGCTGTAAACGCGACTGGTTGTGGATTCGATCGCCACTATATTAAATATTTTATATTTTCATTTCTTTGTTTTGATATGTAAAGTGTGGGTAAAGCGCGGCGTTGAGTTTCGCCACTCAACACGCAATGACTCCAGAATTCGAAAGAAAACGAGGAACAGAGTATTTAACTCTATGTTCCCTCAACCGACCTTGATATATGCAGAATATAACGTGAAGCTGAAAAAAACTACACCTCACTACATATAATCAAAATCTAATGGAAGGTATGGTGGGGACATGAGTATTGATCGTCGCTACTAGAATATACTACACAACAGATGTAATTAAAATAATGCATATTTTACCTTATATAATATTCATCTCTTTCAGATCACCTCTGGACAACGTGCCACTCGCAGCCATACAGGGCCTCAGTCGCTTACTAACCGAAATAGACAAACTGGACAAGGAGTTCGATAGGGAACTGCTATCGATATCTCAAAAAATACGACCATTCATGAACACAGATTGTCCATTATTGAGAGAAAATTCAATAAGATTATTCGGTATTATAGCTGAGAGGGTCAAATCTGAAGCGATTTTGGATCAAGCAGTCAGTTCTCTACCTTGTTTCTTGTTGCATTTATGTGATAATAATTCAGCTGTTGTGAGGGTATGTGCATTTCTTTGATGATATATATATATTTTAATTTCATGCTGTACCCCGTATATAGAGGGGTAGGCTTAGGAAACCTGAGAAACTAATATTAAGACCCAATTCCCCAAATTCACCCGTTCCCCATTTTTCGCCGATTTCTTTCGCCATTTGTGCTATCGGGTTTAGTAAAACATCGTGGCGCTGGCACTAGCCACATACGCCATGTTTCGAATTGAGGAGGAAAGCATAGAGCTGAGTGTCTTGACACTACGTAAGGCTAAATATTTCCCTGAATAAGTTTTGAATCCACAATGACCATGTTCCATTTTTCTGAAATCGTAAGTAAGGTTGCAAATACCATTAGATGGCGATAGTTGTGAAACTAAATATTTCCTTTGAATATTTTAACTTCTATCTTTTCATAAGAATAGTAAAGAAATAAATTTCATTTGACAGAAAATATTTGAAATCTCATATTAAATAATTAACTCAACGTTTTATTGATGACCAATTTGTTATTAACAGGCGAGCAAATTCACACTACGACAAATATTCAAAACATTCAACATAAAGAAATCAAACGATTTCGTACAAACCCACCTCCTGGACGAAGGGAGGTTGTATTTAGACGAGTTCCTGTCGGCGCTACTGCGGCAGCTGGCTGATGAAATGCCGAGTTCTCTAACAAAATGTCTGCAAACTGCTGTTAATTATTTGCATTGTGCGAGGGAAGAGATTAAACCGCATCCGCCGTTGTTGATCGGTGAGTTGAGATTTACAGTAGGGTCGACTAGTCGTGGCCGCTTTGAGATTAACTGGAGATCGTTGCGCAGTTCTGCATTTTAGGATATTACTTTTGATTATTTTCTTTCACAGTGTACAATGCGCTAAGGTGCTGAGTCTAACTTCAGGGCGGCCACGACTCGTCGAACGTACTGTAGTTTATTTGTGTAGAGCCATCGTGGCGTAGTGGGATAGAAGTAAAAGTGGGGGAGAAACAGAAAAAATCTTATTTTATATTCTAATGTATTTATGTCGTTATAGCCACGAACTCACAAAGCATGCAAAGCAAAGCGACAAGTATGAGACAAAGCAAGTTGTAGCCTAATTTGTTTTATCATTACCACAGGTCTGCTATACTCAGAACTCTACCGTATACGCGAAAAATACCCCGAGGAGTCGAACCTGGACCCCGACGTGACTCGCACAGCTAAAACACGCCTATTGACCCTAATAAAAGATTCAAATTCTCAAGTACGACAGAATTCAGCCTTCGCCCTCGCCAACATATGTCTGGTGGAGACGGGAATGTGACATGTGATGAGAGATAACAGGTACGATACGCTGATAAGGGATAACAGGTACTTGTTGTATTGCAGTTTGCAAGATTTCGTTAGGATTAATAAGTTGAGGCAATTGCGTTTTGATTAACATTTTTTAGCTTCACGCTGTATCCCGCACATACCCGTACCCGTCATGTTTGCAGTGAGACATTGTCTCACTACGCCACAGCGTACAATAAAAAAATATAAAATATAATTTACTCTATTTTTTGTATGGGTTTGAATTAAAATAAATAAAGAAATGAAAATGTATATGAAAATCTATTTTGTTTGTACTAGCGACTTAAATAGGAGTAAAAATTTTCAATGAAAAGTACATTATAATATGAATTATATAATTGAAAACATTAGTTACTCATTAAAAAAATGAGGATTTTTTGATTGAATAATTATTTAAAATTTTATTTGCTAAATATGACAAAGTTAAGACAGCTTATTTTTCCATTTTGCTAATGTATATTATAAAATATATATAAATAATTATTTATGTATGTATAAATATAATACTAGTTTACCATTGACTTGGTAATCCAGTACTAGTTTATCATTGACTTAAATTTGATATTTAATCAGAATAAATATTGTTCAGATTTTCTAATAATTATGATATATCCGCCACTCAACACGCAATGCCTCGAGAATTCGGCATAAAGTAGCAAATGGACTGGAATGCAGGTTTCCTTTAAAAGTTTGTGACCATGGATGGATGTTTGTTCCACTTTTATGCAAAAACTACGAAACGGATTTAGATGAAACTTATACATCAAAATAATACATAGGTTACCATTTATGTAATGATTTTGTACAATTTGACTGTAATAATATACAAGTGTAAGCGAGCGAAGCCACGTTGAGTCACTAGTTTATATATAAAATATAATATAAAGATAAAAGATATCCTTCTTTATAATCTAATTACATAAAACTTAATCGTTTTTAATTAGATGCCAAAATACAAACAAAGTTACTCGAATATGGAAAATAATAAATTAATTTTTGAAATGTACCAAATATATCAAAAATATATTTGGTACATTTCAAGAAACATTATTTTTTTAAAAAATTTCGCTACATTCGCTTTAGTTGAAACTTATTATACTAAATATAATGCTTATTATTTTTAAAGTAAATCGTTGCCAAAAAAACCTTAAAAGCTGCGTCTTATAATGAATTATAAGAAGACTGAGACTTAAATGATGTAAAAATTGTTGGTATAGAAAAGTTTAATGAAAGATTGTTAATGCTTAATTAATAGTGATATCAGAATATTTCGCATCTAAAGATGTTAAAAAATAATGGTATAGATTATTTTATAGTACATATATATTATAGTTAGTTTAATTAATATATGTTTGTGTATGAAATATAAAGGAAATGTTTATTTTTTAATGGCTTTTGTTTCGTTATAATTCCATGTTATGTAATGTATGATTAAGTTAATTATCTAAAAAACTAAATATTAATATAAGATTTACATTTTATAATATAATTTTACTTTATTTTTTTTAATAATAAAAATTGATAGACTACATATGTCCTTCATTGTAATAAATAAGAAATTTGTAGTCGTCTTCAAGCATTCGAATATTGACTTCGTGTGATATATTCTAGTTATTATATTATAAAATATAATTATATTAGTTTAATATAAATGTTATTTCATATTTACATTATCGTCGGCTCAGAATTTGAATCTGAACCTGCTAAATCTATTAATATTTATACAATTCGAAAGTGTAAAAAAATTACAAGATTGACCTTTATTTTATTTAATGTTCTAAAATAATTTGTATTCTTTAATATAATAGAGAATACAAATTAGTTTCAAACATTTCGAAATTGTAACAAATTTAATAATACATACATCCTCATAGATTTTTAGCGACATTTTTTGTATCTCCAGATAATTTACTTAATGGGCTGATAGCTTGGTTAGGTAAGTTTACACTCTAAGCCGATGATATTTATCGCCTTAAAAAGCTATTTTCTATATAAAGATGATATTATTCTTCAAGATATTTGTATATTTTTTAATTTGATGTAGTTATTCGATTATGATATGCTAAATGCTTCTTGTGTTATGATAAAATTATAATATAATTAAGGTTTTTAATTTTTGTCTTTATCTCTTAAATAATTTCACTTCTTACGTATAAATAAAGACACAATAAATTCTAGTATTTTTTTTAAATACATAAATCTACCAAATTTGAAAATAGATTCAATAAAATTATTTCCAATGAATTAAATACCCTTTAAACTATGTTCACATATTCCAAATTAAAAATTTTGTTAATAATTTATTATATATGTAAAATATGAACTTATGAAAAAAAATATAACCAACTAAACATGAAAAAAAAATAAAATTCAGTAAATATTTGTTTTTGTAAAAAATCTTTAGAAAGTTACGTTGTCAAAATTAAAGAAATTCGCAAATAAATCCAGTTATGATGTTATATTATTTATGTATTTATATTAAATATTTTTTTTTATTAAATTTAAATTCCATAAATAATTTTGGACCATATAGTTTGGAAAGGTTTTTTTTTGTTTATATTTTTTTTATTAAATTTAAATTCCATAAATAATTTTGGACCATATAGTTTGGAAAGGTTTTTTTTTGTTTATATTTTTTTTTTCAAGATTTCGTTAATCAGTGTATAAGTTGAAGTAATATAATAGCTTAATACTTTGTTAAAAAAAACTACTTTAATCATTCTTGGTTTGTGATTGTTAATTACATATATGTACGTACATATATAAAAATATAAATAGTTACAGAGATGTATTCTTAATACAAATGTAATCGTGATACTGACTTATAAATGTTAGTTGTTTGCAATAAAAATATTCAAAGATTGAAATATTTTTAATTTTTTTTTCTACCTCATAATTCAATTCAATTTAATAAATATATAAATGAGACTTGTATTCATTCGGAACGTACAAAGGGATGACGGGGATATAGTCAACGATATCTCAAATACGATATCATAGGCTTAGTGAAAGTGAAACTTGTCACTTGTCAGTTTTGTTTTCAAAATGAGGCATTATTTTTGTTATATCTTAAACTGCAAAAATAACAGCAGAAATATACATTAAAAAAAAACCGGTTTTTTTCTAAAATCTTTATAATATTTTAAATGTATTTAACAATTTCATTTTTAGCGTGTTTTTTACCTTTTATATAAAAAAACTATAAAAACAGTTTTACATAGTCGTAATTATTTAGATGGTCGTCCCAAATAAAATTCCTTATCGGGATCGCAATGTCCCCGCAGCTGTCGTCCGTCCCAGCTGACCGAGTCCATGCGCCATTCGGGAGGTACGTATGGTTGTTGGAACTTTTCCAACGTGATCTAAAATCCATAAAATTGGGTTACAAACGTGACGTTTTTTTATAATACTTGCAACAAGAGAGTTAAAAATTTAATTTCTGCATATTGCGTAATGAGCAGAAGAAGTTCACAAATCATATAATTAATTTCGTTCTCAAATTTATAATTCAAAACCATTACCTTATATTTACCTTATTTTATTACCTTACCTAGCTTACTCAATGGCAAAACAAAAATATTTTCTTCTGAGGTATTCATTCCGAAGAACTAGCAAGTCTAGTAAAAGAATTTCCAAGCATATATACTAATTCAATTATAAGACGACATATTTTATTTTTCTTTGAATTTAAATTTATAATACGTACTTATAATATTTCTTAGCAATGTGTACTTTATAGCCAGGGAAAGGAAAAATATACAGAATTATTTTAAACATTTTTAAAGTGTTAATCCACACTTAGGAAAGAAAAATACTTATTTAGAAAACGAATAAAAATTTAAACGTAGCGGGCCTCCTGGTCGGTTTCCAGAAAGCTCGGGATCGAGTCCCGCTAAGTTCAAATTTTTATATGTTTTTTAAATAAGTATACAGTACAGAACTGTCTGTCAATCATCCCTAGTTGAAAGGTTTTGGAAGGCAGTTTAAAAAGACAAATATCTAACCGGGTTAGAGCACGCAGGAGGTCCCGGTAGAGGAGCCTTAATGCCATCACTCACAGCATCTGCGATTCCCTCGCGCATTGCTCTCTGCACTGTGGTTGTATAAATGTCTTCTATTAGAATTCTCCGTGATCTGGTAATGAAGAAATATTACTTGTATGTCTAGTTTTGTTACAAAAAGAATATATCAGTCACTAACAGCTTTAAATTTTTATTATAAAATATATTTAAGCAACCATCTAATGTAATTTCGACAGTTTTTTTTTATTTAAATCATTGTTTATGTATATTCACGCTGTATGGAATAATAATAATCATTTTCATCAAAAAGTAGATATATTGATCCTTATCTTAAATGGAGGCCTATGAGTCCAGTCGTGGCACAGTGGCACAAAGTGTGACTGTAAAACCGACTGGTTGTGGGTTCGATACCCAATCGAGGAGATGAAATATTTACTTAAATTTATATTTCCATTTTCTTCGCTCTGGTGTCGAGGACAAGGGCGGCCACAATGCCTTCAGACTTCGACAGAAAGTGGGGAACGGAGTGTCTTAACACTAGGTTCCCTCTGCCTACCCTGCAGTGTGCGGGATACAGCGTGAAGCTGATTTATTTATTTATCCTAAATGGACATCAAATCTACTATCTTCTGCTCAGCAATCTCGAGTGAGAATCCAACCCACAACCAGTCGCGTTTACAGATTTCACCTGTACTCCGACATGGTGTAGGACTGGCCTATATTTCAAAAGATTAAATAGTAGTAATCACTCTGGATCCGAGATATCGTCCATGCTGACGGCGGGCGTCATCACGAGACGTGGACGTGTGTTCTTCGCTTGCTCCCAACCCACGTCTGGGGATTTTACCTATTGATACATATAATAATTATTATTTTACAGTCACGAAATTTAGCAGTGGGTATGAGTATTTTGTAGTGGGCGATGTTCTCAAAACAAAAGTTTTGAAAAGTAGCTAACGTTTTATTTTAAGCAAACAGTTATTTAGGTACTAATAATCTCTATATATAATAAGACAGTAAAAATATTTTGTCTGTACATTTAGTAATTTTGACTGAAATGGATAGAGGGTCACTTAAAAAGACTAATAGAAAGCAAAAAGATTTTTGTTTAATTTCTTGTCTGTCTGTCTGTCTGTCTGTCTGTCTGTCTGTCTGTCTGTCTGTCTGTCGACATATTGTTGTCCGCATTTTTCTCTGAAACTACTGAACCGATTTACTTGAAAATTTCACCAATTGCTTTGTTTG
>JAATLQ010036292.1:37715-74654 GCA_013421005.1 Heliconius erato x Heliconius himera | reverse complement strand
AAAACCGACTGGTTCTGGGTTCGATTCCCACTCGAGGAGATGAAATATTTACTTAAATTTATATTTCCATTTCTTCGCTCTGGTGTCGAGGTTAAGCGCGGCGTTGAGTTCTGCCCCTCAACACGCAATGCCTCCAGAATTCGGCAGAAAGTGGGGAACGGAGTGTGTTACACTAGGTTCCCTCTGCCTACCCTGCTGTGTGCGGGATACAGCGTGAAGCTAATTTAATTTAATTTTTTGTATATGAATCATCATCCAATATATACTTATGTATATGAGTTCAAAACTATCACTTCCAATCAGGCGCGTCCAAAAACCTCGCAGTCAGTATTTGTTAGTACGTAATTAAAGAGAACTAACTTAAATTCATCGTGAGTCTCCAGAGTTTGCAGCGTCTTGCTGTTCTGTTGATTCTATAACAAGTTGAGGAACTAAGCACTTAATAGCTTGGCCGGTGACTTCGTTGTCAGTTTACTGCTAAGTTTAGACTAATTGCCTTGCCCTGCCTGTGTCCTATGTGAAGGTAGCGAAAGTTCTTTGGTATTTGATATCGATGAACGTTATTAAGTTTTAATTAATATTTGTATGGGAAATAAATTTAAATATCATTTAGATTTTACAATTTTTGAGGTTTGATATAGATTTTTTCCTCTCACACTTCAAACTGTGTGTGGGATACACATAGCATGTGTGAAGTGGCAGACAGAGGGAACTTGGGAACCTCTCTGTGTTTATTAAGATACTTCCGTCCCCTACTGTCCGCCAAATTCTTGAGGCATTGCGTGTTGAGTGACGGAACTCAACGCCACGCTTTTTACCTCGTCGTTACCAGAGGGAAGAAATGAAAATCTTAAATATTCCAATCCAAACTCAAATATTCTTTCAAAGTATTCTTTATTCATATATACTTTTACAAGCACCTCGAATGAACACAAAGCTACCACCGGCTCCGAACATGTCATATTTACAGTCGCGCGCATGTGCCCGTGCGCCGTGACGGCCTCAAGCACAGTCTATCAAACTTCAAAAAAAAAATTAAATAAAAAAAACCTATATACCAATAATTCTGTAAGAAAATTATTAATTACCAGAACATAGTTCAATAAAACACGCAGCCATCTATTTGAAGTGGCGCCAGTATTTTAATTAGGCGCGAGTACATTTAAGTAGTTCAAACAGAACTGTGAAGTGAACGGCAAGTAGTGAAAAGTTGTTAAAACATTGAAATAAACATTTCTGGGGAGCTTGTTAATACTGTTCGGATGGTACTTCAAAATTGTATCTCTTAGCAAAACTGAGTGTTGGGTAAATTGGTTGACATAATTTTATTGTGAAAATTTTAATTAATAATATAATTTCTATCATTTTCTAAAAAGGCAAGTTAAGTTCCTTTGGAATAATTTAGTAGGAATTACATTATATTATTGCTTATTTCTTTTGATGTTTAAATATTTGTATGTATGTTTTTTTTAACGGCCATATCTTTTAAGTTTTTGATATCTCTGTCTGTGGTTTAATAATCTCGTGGTAAGTAATTTCGTTTTGCATTTTTTACTCTGTGAGAGAATAAACTGTGCGAAATATTTACTTTATTATATGAATTAAAAAGGAAGCAATATTAAATGAACATACTACAAAGAATTTTAATTAAGAATTGATGATATTTTTTTTATCAGCAGGATAACAGCAGGATAGGCAATCACAATCTAGGACTCAGTCACTTTGGTTCCCACGTATCGCCCAATTTTCGGGGCGTTGGGTATTGAGTGACGAAATCAAAACCAAGGTTTGTCTTGTGTTTGCGCCAAGTGAGAATCAAACCCACGACTTTCGCTTAAAGTAAACTAATTTTAATAACTGGAATTAATAATAACACACACAGTTAGTTAGTACAACATAAACGTTTACACTCAATACAATAACTGAATGTAGTAAAAGTTTGGGGATCTCAAGGAATTAGCCAGAAGTTTGAAGGCGTGGGTTGCTCCGCGTCCCAGAACTGCTTTAAGCGTCGAAATTGAGTTTTATAGCGAGTTTGTGATTATTCCATTTCTTAGTTTCCTCCTTTATATTTTATACATTTTAATTTAGTTTCGCATTCAATTCATATATTTTGGTTAGATTTTAATGTGGTCTTGTAATTTTAATTTTAATTTATTTTATTTGTGTATAGAAATTATGACTTGTGTCTGTGCATTAAATATTTAAAAATGAAAAATAGTAACAGTACCTATCTAATGAAAAAATAGTAATAGAAAACGAGGCTATAAATTTTAAATGTTTGTAAAAATACGTCTTCTGAACTATTTGACGGATTTGGATCAACCTTTTTTGCAAGTATTAAGCCTAGGCAGGATCTAAGCGTATATACGTCGCAACTAGCAACACAATAGTTTTTGATTCAAAGAAAATATGCAACAAATTTTACATAAACTTTGAAATGTTTCGGCTGGAATATGTAGAATGGAAAATGTAATTTAATATTTTTTTAGCTTCACTCTGTATCTCACAGTGGCGGAATTAAACTCGGTGCATTGCCTCGTTACCAAAGCAACAAAATTTAAATATTAAATATTTTATTTCCTCGAGTGGGAATAAAACCCATAAGTTGTAGCGATTATAGTCACTTTAAATAAAATGAGCTTCACGCTGTATCCGCCGAATTCTGGAGGCATTGCGTGTTTGACACCAAAGCGAAAAAATAGAAATATTTGATTTTTTCGAGTAGGGGTTGAACCCACAACCAGACGCGTTTATCAGTCACACTTTGTACCCCTGCGCTACGACCGGCCTCCCTTCACTTCGTCACCTTAAATACTTTTTAAATAATTAAACATACTTTCAATAATAATGTTAAAGCATTTTTACCACTGAAGTTCTAGTCTTTTTAGTTATATAAAGTAACACTAATACAACATATTAATTTAAATCACCACCAACGACAACATATATGTATGTAAGTTTGTTCAACAGAGATTACAAGGTAAATCGTTATATCTCCGTAACTGTTTCGGACAACGTCGAAGTTTATATTGTACTTTGAAATGTTTCAGCTCGAACATGTAAATTGTCTAAGAACGTGAGATTGCTTTATGGTTTGGTACAAGCTTGGTTTTGATGTAAATAGATACATCATGTTGTATGAACGGTTTGTTTTTTGTATAGAGTAAAATAAAATTATATTAACACTTTTTTAGAAAACATATAAAAAAACGTAGCGGTATTTGAAGCCACGCCTTAGGAAACGTCCAAGTGCTGTGCTGTAGTCAGAACCATTTAGCCGTTCTCATCAAGCTACGTTGAAAATCTTATACGTTTCTTCTGTTTATTTATGTTGTTAATATCTCTATAGGGTAAATATAATATGTTAAAAATAAGTTTAAAAGTTAATAAACAATTTAAATAATATATGTTTAGAATTTTTAAACTTCCATAGTTAGAAAGGGTTACATCGAAATGATTAACGTAATGTAATATTATCGAGGAAGGCTTATAATATATCACTACAAATCGTAAATTGAGGAAATTAAATATTTACTACTTTCATTTCCTCGTTCTGAAAACAAAGGCAAAATACGGCGTTGAGTCCCGCGGCTCAATACGCAATGTCTCCAGAATTCAGCGTAAAGTGGGTAACCACGTGTCTTAATACTAGGTTCCCTCTGCGAGAGACAACCTAAAGTTGAATAAAAAACTTAGATTATATGTATAGAAGTTAACACTCAAACTGGTCCTTTAAGATACAAAGCTACATAGTCGTTTAAAGCAGTATAGCCCAAGTTAGGTACCGACAACGTGGTAAACTTTTCCAGTTATAAGTAAATAGTACAACGCCTTATTATGTTGCTTAGTAAGTAGGTGATATGTTATTGTTTTATCTTTTTTTTGTAAAAAACTTTTATACATTAATAAAATGAAACGTTGATCAAATATTTTTATTTTATTAAAAATATGATAAACAAACGTTACTGCACTACACTACACACTGTCGAGGCCAGTAGTGGCGCAGCGGCACGAAAGTGTGACTGTAAAATCGATTGGTTGTGGGTTCGATCCCCACTCGAGGAGATGAAATATTTACTTAAATTTATATTTCCATTTCTTCGCTCTGGTGTCGACGCTAAGCTCCGCATTTAGTTCTGCCACTCAACACGCAATGCCTCCAGAATTCGGCAGAAAGTGGGAAACGGAGTGTCTTAACACTAGGTTCCCTCTGCCTACCCTGCTGTGTGCGGCATACAGCGTGAAGCTGATAAAAAAAATGTCACTAAGTTCAAAATAATGTCATATAATGTCATCAAATTAAATTCGCCGTGTTGGTCTACATAGATATAGTAATATACCTATACATGTATACTATACATGTGTTTCTACCTTTACTATAAATAATTATATTTCGTAATGAAAACCGCATTAAAATTCGCTGGGTATTTTAAAAGATTCGAGCGCACATCGATTGGAAACTATATTGTGTTATCCTATATGAAGACACAAAGGCATAAAATTCATAACTGGTTTATGGAATTATTGAAAATACTTCAATAGAATACGCCTTTATAAAACTTTTATACGTAAAATAGAAAAACTGATCAAATATGGGTTAACCAGTTTAAAATATTGCCGTTGGAAGTTTTTAAACTTACTTTATTTTGAGTACATTCTGTAACGAAATTGACTCTTTAATTTCTCTTCAAACTAATGCAGATGAACTTATTAACACCTAAAAAGATAAACTTATTAAAATTAATTACTTTGAAATGTGTAAGTACGAGTCTAGATTGGTACAGATCCATGGGCGGGCGAAATCGACTCGCACTTCACCAATTTTTTTATAAACATTTTATTATACTAAAAAAACTGTATTTATTTAATAAATATTGTCGTCATAGATACGTAAACGAACTAACTGTTCACAAAGGAATATATGTTCTATTTCTACTGTAACAAATATTTATATTTAAAATGTTTTCCATCCCTTTGTTGATTTAGTTGGCGGACAAAGGTTCCGTCCAACGTAACGCTACTAAAATAACTCAGTCATGATCCTACTATAATGGGGACATTATGACCTTAGATATAATCAGCTTCACGCTGTATCCCGCACACAGCATGGTAGACAAATGGCAGTCTAGTGTTAAGACACTTCGTTGCCCACTTTCCGCCGAGTTCTTTCGGCAGTGCGTGTTGTGTGGCGGACCTCAACGCCGCGCATTGCCTTGATACCAGAGCGAAGAAATAAATATAAAAATGTAAATAAATATTTCACTTCATCGAGTAGGAATCGAACCCATAACCAGTCGATTTTACAGTCACACTCTGTGCCCCTGCGCCACGACTGGCCTCAATTATTAATTTTTATTAGTTTGTACATAATAATTTCAGCGGAGACTATTTTCTTGTTGCGTACTTTTAAGAGCGTTTTATATAAAATTTCAATATAACTGAGTAATATCGTTATCTCCATTCAAAGTGACCAACAATGCAAGGCTTAACGGCTGTTGTGATTGTTTTAAAATACGTTTGTGCTGTTTTTAGTTTAAAGAAGATACAAGAAGTTTGTAAAACAACATAATACGATGAACATAATCTCTTGAGAATAAGAAAAGTCTTTTGGTTCTCAAAGATTACGATAGTATTCCGCTTTATTAGACTAGTAACCATTATATTAACGACAATTGAGATCAGTGGTGGAGGAAGGGCACAAGCATGTGGTGTTACAGGTTGTGGGTTCGATTCTAACCCGAGAAAATTAAATTATAAATATTATTATTATTATTTTCTGTTCGAGGAATCTTCTCCTGTTACTTTCTGCCGAATGTTTCGAGACATTGCGTGTCTTGAAGGCGAATGGCGAAGCTCAAAGTCGCGCTTTTGCCTTATTACCAGAGCGAAGAAATGGAAATGTTAATAAATAATCATTCATGCCTCCGAGTGGAAATCGAACCTACAACCGTCGCGTGTACAGTCACACGTTTGTGCCACTTCGCCACGACGGCCTCATAGGTATATAATATTTTTAGATAAATTCTCCAATACTAAAAGTTTTTTTTTACATTGAAGTTTTATTGGTTTTGGTCTTGACTTGGTTTATAGCGAGGTCAGTTATGGTCTTGAGAATAGCGAGTTCAACCAAAGTCTTTAGCTTTATGTAATATTATTCAATAACATTAATAAAAATGTGGAAATGGTATATTAAGTGTATGCGTTTATAAACTCATCCTTTATACATTCACCCAATGTGTCAGTGTATTTGTCTGCTTAAACTGAGTAGTACAAACAGACAAACACAATCTTGTAAACACCACTGTCATTATTAAGAGAGCCAGCAGCGAGGCGAGGGTGGACGTGTTGATGATCTGTCGGTCGCGGTCGGCATGGAGCTAGTGAAATATATAGGTACTTAATTAAGGTGATCTATTCGTTTTACAGTAAAGATTATTATAGATATTGTGAAGCAGTTGAATAACTTCTGACTGTTCTGAATGGTCGGTTCAATTTTGGATTTTGTTTTTTGTGAGTATTATATTACATTTTAAAAAGTTCAATTTAAAAATACATATTTATAGTTAAACTTTGGACTGGAGCGTATGGGCGAAAATTGCAAATTCAAATTAAATAATATATTTATTTACTTTTGCCTTTGTAGCGCAACGGCTCACTATAAACACGACGGTTGTGTGTTCGTTTCCCACAGGAGAAAATTAATTATTTTCATTTACTTGTTTTAGCAACAAGAAACGGCAACGTCGAGTTCCGCCATAACATGTAATATCTAGAAAATTAGTTAGAAAGTGGGGAGAGTGTCCGAGTGTCCTAACACTGGCCTCTTGCCTCTGCCGACCCTGCTAAAAGCAGAAAAAAAATCTACAGATTTTATTTTTTTATATTTATCATTTCATATAACATTAACACAACACCAGCTAAACCTTCGTCGGCACTGTAGATTAGTTCCTGTACAGTTCAGCGTACATCATCGCGTAAAAATTTATGGCCGCAATAAAAAATATCGGGCCACAATGTGCATTTGACTACAACTCGCAAATATCATTTGTACAAATGAAATTGAGAATATCGCTGCGGTTTTTTGGTTAGAGGCGCGGTGGTTTTGGATTCAAATTTATAAAATATGTATATTTTTTTTAATATTCTTGCAGACCCGTTAAATTTTGTAAATTTGAAGTTTTTTTTTACATATATATATATATATATACTAATATATAAAAAAACTTAATACGGAAACTTACTATATGCTGTCTTCGAAAAAGACATTTTCGTACAGAATATAACTCAAAAATATAAAATAAAGCTGAGGTAATTCTTTATAATAATCTAAACGATTTTTAATTTATTTAAATAACGCAAAGTACTAATATATTTACCTTAGAAAAAAAGCAGAAACCGTTGCATACAATAACCATAAAAATCATATATTATATTGAAAATATTATGACATATATTACCTCTACATTATATTGTATATTGTTCCTTATAACCTAATGTTTTATTCAAATAAAACTTTCAAAATCTCCCATCGACCGGTTACATTGTCGTTTACTATCGACATAAAGCCAATACTTCCTCGTCGTACTATAAGCATTGCTAAGTAGAAAAGATAAAATTTCAATATAACCCTCTACGTAAAATGTGCTACGATGTTGCTACGACACTGACAAGTATTGTGCGCTGTTAAAATGAACGCTATTTTAGCTTTAATTTTTAGGAAAAATAAGTTAAAATATAAATAGGTTTGTTAGTTAAGTGGTTAGTTACTATGACTGATATATCGGGGGTAGTAGGTTCTTAATAGTAATAACACAAAATATATATTATGTATAATCCTAATTAGTAGCTCTTGTTGCTCTTAGTTTTTGCGTACTATGGCTAGGCAAAAACACAGTAAAGGGCAAGGCGTTCGATACCCGCCATTTTAGATATGTTTTTAGCCAAAAACCTATATATATATGAAGAGGCTGAAGAAAATGTGATATTTTAGATTCTATCATTGAATTATGTGGTCATTTGTAAGTAGAGGATCAACATAATTTTTATGTAATTAGAGCAGAGAAAAAAAACGTTTCCTTGATAGGTATCGAATCAACAACAATAACTTATAATAAACATTTTTACAATGCAACGATATCGCCCTTTATTCTATGAAAGTAATATAAAATTTAATTAAAAAATTAGAATTTAAAATTTGCATTTCAAGCAAACACCCTGTATAAGAAGACAAATACTGAACAATTTTTAACGCTGGATATGAATTTTCAATTTAAAATTCACTAACGTTGTAACAACACGTTCGAAAATAATGTGAAAAATAGAATTTTTACGAGGAGCTTCCGTTTTAGAGTCAAGCATCGGAAATTTATTAAAAAATCAAAGTGTTTTATGTCGGATAGTTGAAGTGGCGATGCATAAAGAAAAGAAAAAAATATTTGTACCTTGATTCTTATAATATGAAACGAATTTAAAATATTTTTACAGTTTTTTATAACTTCTCGCACATAGCAAGGTAGGCAGAGGGACTCTGGGAACCTAGTGTTAAGACCATTTTACTTAGACTAGGGTGGGTACCCTAGTACCACCGTTACCAGACACCCGTTTCCAGTAAGACGCTTCTGGAGGCATTGCGCGTTCAGTGGCAAAATTTAGCACCATAGTTACCAGAGCAGAAAGAGAAATTAAAATAATTCATTCCTCCGAGTGGGAATCGATTCCATAACCTGTCGCGTGTACAGTAACAAGCGGCGCCACTGCACCACCATAGTAAATAATGACCATTATATAAGCAGAAAAGTACTACACTATGATTTTTTAGCTTTACTCCCCTTAAAACCAATAAGAGGATGAAAAACTACAAATTCGTTCAGTAACATAAACTTCCGCCATATGCGATTGCTAAAGTGTCAATCTGGAACATTCGTCAGTGCGTCACTGTGACAGGATTGACGTTGTGTTTTAAACATTTCGTTGCAGCCGAAAATATAGTTTGGTTTTGATTTTTTATGTTCGGTTTGGTTTATTTTTTTAATGATCGGACAGTAAGAATTCAATAATATTAAATATGATAAATAATATTAGAGGCCAGTCGTGGCGCAGAGGTACAAAGTGTGATTTATGTGCTTTATGTCGATAGTAAACGACAATGTAACCAGTCGATGGGAGATTTTGAAAGTTTTATTTGAATAAAATATTAGGTTATAAGGAACAATATACAATATAATGTAGAGGTAATATATGTCATAATATTTTCAATATAAGATACGATTTTATGGTCCTTCAGAATTTTAGAGGACAGTGGGGAACGGAGTGTCTTAAAATTAACACTTGGTTTCCTCTGCGTATCCTGCTGTGTACAGGATACAGCGTGAAGCTGATTTGATTTGATAAGATAAATAATATAAGAACACGTAAAGTTGTAGCACAGCAATACAACGTATGATTTTAAGCGCGACGTTTGTAGTTTCGATTACCACTCCCGGGATTGAATTATCCCAGTATGGATTCCTCTACTCAACACTTAATGTTCCAAAAATTAGGTGGTGCGTGAGTAACTGAGTGTCTTAGTACTAGGTTGTCTCTGCTTAATCTGCTATATACGGAATATAGCGCGAAGCGATAAGATCAAGCAGAGAAATAAAATTTGAGAGGCGTTAAATGGTTAACGCAGTTAACAGATCAACACTTTTCAGCTATATAAAATTTGCAAAAAGTAGAGAACGTAGTGATGCGTCGCTAGTTTCTCGTAATCTACTAAATAAAATATAATTTATTTTACTTTCTATAAAAGAAAATTCTATATACATATAATCTATACTAAACTTACCCCAGACCAAGGCCCTGCAATCCAAGTCGGACAGTTATGTTCATTACACGCCTGCGTTGATCTCGGAGCTGGAGATATACAGCCGGGCTCTGAGCTTGTTTCTGCAAATAAATAGCATATTAAAAAATTGTTGAAAAATTTTATTTTAACATGTTTTTCTTTGTGTTATTCCACACTTAAGAATAAAATCAAGAATAAAATCAAAATTAAGCTGATAAGAATTATTACCGACCATGGTATGAACATATGGCTTAGTGGTCTAGAGAGAGATCTTGGACAATTTCCCGGTGCGCGTTCAAATTTGATTACGTCAAATTTTTATACATTTGAGTGTTCAAAAGTTTACATTAAAAGAAATTCATTGTACAATTTGAATCCATGTCACTTGTACAAAACTTCTCATTAGATTTGTCTATTAAGCTTTACGTTCTATATTATACTAGAGGGCGCGCGCGGCTTCGCCCGCTTATTAGGAGTGAATTCTAAAAAAACCACGAAACACGTGTTCAATAAAATATTTTTAACATTCTGAATTTAAATTTTTATAAAAATCGGTGGCGATTTAAAGATTTTTCCATATAAATTTTCAACCCCTTATTTGAACCCTTAGAGGGGGAATTCTTAAAAACCATGAAACACGTGTTCAATGAAATATTTTTAAGAGTCTGAATTTCAAATTTTATAAAAATCGGTACAGATTAATTTTTTTTTCCATACAAACTTTCAACCCCTATTTTATCCCTTTAGGGTTAAAATTTTTCAAATTCCCTTCTTAGTGGATGTCCAGAATATGAAAATAAACATCTGCCCAAATTTCACGTTTCTACCATCAGCGGTTACGGCTCTGCGTGCGTCTTACCTCAGTCAGTCAGCACAAGTCCTTTTATATATATAGATAATATATTATTATATAATACGTTCTTTTTATTTTGTAAGAATCCTTCTTACTTTTTTTACTAGTTACAAAATTTTGCCTACTCCTGACAATATCTCCGTAATGGGTGACATGCTAACAGCGCCACGATTCCGATTTCGGAGTAATAAAAACATAAGAACATACATACATGCATAAAACTTAAAACTACCTGGATCGTAAGTATCAGTGCGTGTTATATTAGCAGACCGCGCGCACAGCACTCGTCGCGTGCGCACTCCGCCGCCGCACGTGACGCTGCATGTTGACCATTCGCCTACATACCATCTAGAGAAAGAAGAAAAAAAAACAAATGATTTATTATATCCAGTCCAGGAGAAGGGCCAGTCGTGGCGCAGCGGCACGAAGTGTGACTGCAAAACCGACTGGTTGTGGGTTCGATCCCCACTCGAGGAGATGAAATATTTACTTAAATTTATATTTTCATTTCTTCGCTCTGGTGTCGAGAATAAGCGCGGCGTTGAGTTCTGCCACTCAACACGCAATGCTTCCAGAATTCGGCAAAAAGTGGGGAAGGGAGTGTCTTAACACTAAGTTCCCTCTGCCTACCCTGCTGTGTGCGGGATACAACGTGAAGCTGATTTATTTATTTATTTTTTATTTATTATATAAATGTTACCATGTTTTATAATATTACAAAGGTAGAGGCTGTTGACTGTAAACAGTTGTGGGTTCGATTCCCATTCGGGGGAATGAATTACTTTTATTTTCTCGCTCTGGAAACAAGAGAAAGGCACAAATACCAGCATTCAACATGCTTTGTCTCGGAATTTGTGTATCACGATGTCTTGTCTGGGTTCCCTCTACCTATTCCAACCAAACAATCCAAGAGTTTCAGTCGTGCGATGTGAATATTATAAAAATAACTAAACAAGAGTTATTTTCGAATTAATGAAGTTTGATAAAATTAAAACTACGATTTATTTTTAAATTAAGAAATATACATTATAAAAAAATTGATATTCTTCCCTGCTATGTGTGGGATACAGCGTGAAGCTAAGGTTAGTGAGTGTTCCTACATTAAAGGAGGATTCCTCGATTTTTTACGAAAACAACTAAAAAACTTAAATATTCCACTTAACGTCTTCAATTCTGTAAGTTGCGTGCGAAGACTACTTACTATATAAAACTTATATAACATTACCTACAGCTCAGTAAGCTACACTAGTTACAATATATTTTATTGGTTCAATAAACAGTGAACAAGTATAAAGTTGTTTTAAAGTATCTTCTCCAAGTATTTACGTAGGAAAGCTTTTCAGTTAAACCTCTTACTTTAGTAGGTTTCGCCAGTTTATCTAAACGAACGAAGTTTTTGCTATTAATATATTAATTTTAGCTCCACGTTGTGTCCTGCGTGGGAATCGAACACATAACAACTCGCAATCATTAAAAAAAATAGCTTTCTATTGTTTATTTTCTCATAATGCTGACGTTATTTTTAAAAAAGATACTATTTTGAGATTATTTCGAATTAATTAAATGTAAATACTTACAAATTATTATCATAAAAATTTACTTATACTACTCACTACTAATATTTTACTTTTAGTTTAAAGCAAATACATAAAATAACATTTCTTTATTTTGAACAAACAAGTTGTCTATAATATAACGCGGGAAAACGTCGTCTGAAAAGGGGACCAACATAATTATCTAAATTGAAAATAAATACGGTAATCTGTCAAAAATGTACTACAAATATTAATATTAAAATTGAAATAAACACATACTTTTATTATTTGCTTATTAATAATTTTATTTGTTTAAATTTTTAAAATATGAAAATATAACCGTCAAAAATATAAATTATATATTTTTTTTGCTTTAAACAGAAAATTTTTAGCGGCAAAAAAGATTTGAATTTTTTAAATGTCTGACACTGTGACACATCGTTAACCTCGTTCTACAGACAAATAAACGGATAGGCGAATAAAGCGCGCCTGTCTAAAATATACAATACTATTTTTCAACTTAAATCTTCGATGTTCTAAAACTGTACAAAATTGTTATATATGAAGCGAAAAAAATATTTTTTAAAATGCACAGAAGGATTGCGAAATGTATTTATTTTTATTTTGTTTACATTTTTATTTTTTTTATTTTTTTGAGGTTTGACTTGTTTACGCTGTTGTAACTTGTGTTACAATAGTATTTGGAAAGAAATTTTGTTGTAAAATAAATAAAATCAAAATTTCTTTAGTAATAATAATATGAGCGTTGTCAATATATTTTATCATTCCAATCGGTTTAATTAGATGCCGGTATCATTCGCGTTATCTTTTGTACTCTACATAAAGTCTAGGCAGAAAAAAAATACGTACATTTCTTTAATATTTTCTATGATTTTAGCTTTACCCAGTGACTCCATCCGCATACAACAGGATAGGCAGAAGCAATACTAAAAATATATCACGGTTTCTATTTTCCTCACAATTATCGAGACATTACGTGTTGATGCAGTGCCGCGTCTAGTTACCAGAGCGGGGAAATGAAACTAACTCATCCCCCCGAGTGGGAATCGAACAGACAACTATCGCGTCCCCAATCAGACGCTGAGTCTCCTCCTCGAGACCTTTTACTTACTAGATTATTCAAATTACTTACTTAAACGGACACGGATGGGTGTTGCACCGCACTACAGCAGACGCTGGTTTGTTGGAGCCGTCGCAGAGCTCCTCCGGCGCGTCGAGTCCGGTGAGACGATCTCGACACACAGCTAGAGACATTTTGTAGCCTAGAAAACAAAACAAGGGTTAACCTAAAGTTATTTATTTTTTATATTTCTAAAGACTTATGAGATATTTCATAATGAATTGTAGAAAAAATATAAAAAATCTATCGTGGCGCAGAGGCACAAGCATGCGACTGTAAACACGACGGTCTTGGGTTTGATTCTATCATAATAAGGAGAAGTATGGCGTTAAGTCCCGCAATGCTTCAAAAATTCGACGAAAAGTTGTAAACGTAGTCTTAACATAAGGTTCCTACTGCTTTCTCAACTACAAGCGGGATACGCGCCTGAAAAAAAATATACTAACAAAAACTACGTAAAATGCATACAAAAATTTAATTAAAAAAATAAACCTAAACAAATTAGGCCAGCCCTCACAATAAAAGCACGGACTGTTTAAAACTCGGAAGAAAGCCACTCGCGGAACGGCGCCGCTCTGATAATGAAAAGAATTGTGTAAAATCCGCAGTATTTAAATAGCCATTAGGAAGAAATCAAAATTAGTACACGGATGTAGTTGGTTTTTCTAGAAGAATTGTGTTTTGAGTTCTTTTTTTGTTTTTTTACTATAGCTCCCATGCTGTATCTCGAAGAATATAGTAGGGTAGGCAGAAAGAATCTATTTCTAAGACACTCCGTTCATCACTTGCCGAGCTCTGTTAACAAACTAAGGAGAGGAAATTATATATTCTTCCGAGTAAGAACAGAATCCACAGTCGTCGAATTAACAGTCACACACTTGTACTACTGCGCCACGACGGCCACCTGCAATTTGTTTGGTAAACACAAAAAACATAGTTTTCGTCGATGACGATTCCAGTAATATACGACATTGAATTCATGGTAATCAGCAATTAACGAAGTAGGGGCGCAACTTCTTTTGAATACATAAATATGTAAATAAAGATCACCTCATTTTACCCTCTGATTTTATCTTGTACTGTTTTTTTACGGATGTAGTGTATAGTACTTTTTTATTGTTAACGCATCAACTGTATATTGGAATAAAGTACTTTAAACTACTACTTTTACTTTTATAGGTTTATATTTAAGACGTTTTGTATTATTAAATTATTTAAAATGCCGTCGTGGTGCAGTGGGACAGCATCTGACGGTTGTGAGTTTGATTCCCATTCGGAATAATAAATTTATTTACAACAAAGCATGGCGTTGTGGAGCCACATTATAATGTAACACGATTCTTTTATTAAGTGAACTGTAAATATTTCATTAAAAAAACGAAGAACTAAATGCAATCTACTTATATTGGCATTGGCAATATATTGAGGCCGTCGTGGCGCAGGGGTAGAGGCTTGTGACTGTGAAAGGCAACGGTTGTGGATTCAATTTTCACTCAAAGAATGAAATATTTCATATTTTCATTTCTTCGCTCGAGTAACGGAACACGCGGCGTTGAGTTTTGCCACTCAACACACAATGCCTTCAGAATTTGATGTAACACTTTTCACGTTCTTAATGGGAAACGGAGTGTCTACGGACGGAGTGTAACACAAGGTTCCCACATTTCCCTCTGCCTACCCTGCAATTTGCCGTATAAAGTGAGAAACTAACAAATATATACCTATATTTTTATTTAAAGTAAAAACTAAGCCAGTTGACTCTCGACCGTACTCTTTAAAATACTTTAAATACACCGAACGTACTATGTAACATTTAGTTCAGGACTAAAAAGCTAACAGTAAAAAAGTATCGTAAAGGTCGTGGAGCTGAAATCAAAAAAACGTACCGCAAACTCTGCGGTCGGCGAGCCAGTAAAAATTCCATTTTGAAATGCATTTTTCTTGTAAAACTTTTTAGCTACTTTTACTTACCGTATAGAGGCAGTTACACATATATATTTAAATTGGTTTGACGTAAAATATTGTGTACACTGTTAGTTAGTTAGTTAGCCGTCGTGGCGCAGGGGCACAATACGGTACCGAGATGGTTGTAGATTCAATCTCCACTCGGATATGAATTATTCTTCATTAATATTTTCATCATCATCATTTTTTTTAGCTTTGACACCACTCAACACACAATGCCTTGAAAAATTTGGCGGTAAGTGGCGAACGGAATGTCTTAACACTTGTTAGGCAGGCAAAGAGAAGGGAAGGCGACCCTGCTGGATGCTGTACATAGCGTGAAGCTAATTTTTGTACACTGTAGAGGTACTCGTACATATGAGATACTCCTACATATGAGCTTAAGGTCGTTTACAGTCAAAAAATGTCTTACGGTAAACGGAGTGGCTGTCAGTTCGATTTCCACTTGGGTAAAGATTATATTTACTTATTTAGAAAACGTATAAAAATATTGAACGTAGCGGGACTCGAACCCGCGCCTCCTGGAAACCAACCAGGCGCTCTGACCACTAAGCCATACGTTCAGAACGTATGGCTTAGTGGTCAGGGCGCCTGGTCGGTTTCCAGGAGGTTTGCAATGTCTCGAAAGTGTGGTAAATGAAGATCGGAGTGCCTTAACACTAGTTCACTCTGCCTATCCCTTTATGGTTAAAGCTACCGGTTATAAGCCATATCTATATGTACATAAGCTATTGACGTTTAACTAAAAATATCTAAAAATATTTACCAAAAATAACGGCCTCGATATGTTGTTTAAGCTGTCATTCTCATAAGGGGGATAAATATATACACATAGACTTAAATAAATACTATTTTTGTGTATTTGTTAAGTTATTTCGCAACTAAACAATTGTAAATGTGTAAAAAATGTGTTCTATATTCATTGAAATTTACCGTAAATAATTATCTAAAATAATATTTTTTTGATTCACGCTATATCCTTAATATTGCATTGTGACAGGGGGACCCTAATGTTAAGAAACTCAGTTTCTCTTTTTGGGCCTAATTTATGATTTTTTACATTTTGAGTTGCAGAATTCAACGCCGTACTGTGTGTCTTGTTGCCAGAGCGGAGAAACTAAACTATTCATTTCCTAAGTGTGAATCGAACCCATAATCGTCGCTTACTATCAGATGTTACGCCATTGTGCCACGACGATCTAATTCATACATTCATAATTTAATTAATTATTATTTCATCATAATTTTGTACAATAAACATATTGTTCAATTGTAACAGAGAATTCAAAAGCTACTTTGGTACTAAGAGATCGAGTCGAAACACGCGTATTATAGGACCGCAGACAAACCGCAAATAGCCCTCTCTTCGCCATGTTGTCTTTAGGCCAACGAGATTTTAGTTAGCACTAGTCATCGCCCACAGCTTTATGTGAATGTACTTTAAGAAGTAACATGGGAAACTCTAATTTATTTAAGTTGTCTTCGGTATTTCTACATTCCGATGGGCGCCACTCAGAACGTAAACATTACTCTAAATAATCAGCTTCACGCTGTATCCCGCACACAGCAGGGTAAGCAGAGGGAACCTAGTGTTAAGACACGTTCCCCACTTTCCGCCGAATTCTGGAGGCATTGCTTATTGAGTGGCGGAACCCAACGAAGCCTCGATACCAGAGCGAAGAAATGGAAATATAAATTTTAAATAAATATTTAATTTCCTCGAATGGGGATCGAACTCCTGGGACTGTTAACCCGTCGGTTTACAGTCACACTTGCGCCCATGCGCCACAACTGACCTCAAAATAAGATCTTAGCATTTATTACAATTATGACATTATACATTATGACTGGCCTCAAAATCTTCTAATCACTTCATTATAATCACAAATTTCTCAAACATTTACTCTCAAAGTATACAAAACAAACAGACCAACAACAATATAAAATAAAGCCTCAGAACACTCAGGTAGCCCTTCCATTTTCAGACGTTTCAATTGTTAATTGTGGCTGGACAATGATAAATGGGTCGGATAAGGGACTGCCTCTGGGTTGATTTTGCCCTAATCATTGCTGATATCTCATATTTTTTTGTTAGTATAACGTATTTTGCTGCGAATACTTTGTACATTCGTCATAATTAGGACGTGTGTGGTTTGTACGTAGTATTTAATGTATGGTTACAATTTTTGCTTGGTCATTTTTGGTCTATAACATTATTTTTTGTAACGTTTCTAGCTATTATCTTGATGTAGCTGAGAAATTTATGGTTTTACGTGTCAAGAATTACTATTAAAGGAAATTTTCGTAACTAACTAGTGTCTTGCTTGCGGCTTCTTCTCACTTGGTCTAGCTAGATTATCATAATAAAGTTTGAACTATTCGTATAATTTTTTAATTATTCGTTTTATATTAGAGACAACAGCATTAAATTTTGTTGCAAAATTTTAAATATAGAGTCTTTGTTTTTCTGTGTTTAGATAAGTAAATGATTATTTTAGACTGTAAAATGCAATTGACCGAACCGAACCGATACGACACCGAACATCTTTCGGTTAAAAATAAAAATATTATGTTTATTTTCTTTTTCTTACTGTAAAATACTATTAAGTACAATTACCGGAAGATGGAGAACACAATGACAAATTTGCAGAATTTTTATCAACTTAGCAAATATAAAGTATAATTTTATAGGAAAGAAAAGACATTGTTGTAATAACACAAGACCCTATTTATTTAAACCAAAAAATGGTTAAAATAAAAATCCTTACAGAAATCACATATACACTCCACAACTAAATACTTATTAAAAAAATTATAAACAAATGCCAAGCATAACTAAATATTTATTAAAATAAAAAAATTAAAACTGACAACTTTATACAATGTGACATTTTCCTCCAATTCCTTACAATAATGTGACCTCTTGATCAACTATCAGTACGCGACGCGGCGCCGGCTACTAATTTCTATCGCCGTCTTCATCTTTCACGGCTTTCTTAATTAGAATCGCGAATTTACTGTTTAAGGTGTACTTGCGACAAATATGTCTTAGTACAATTTTTTTATTTATTCCGATTCTAATCGTTGTTTTATAAAATTCGAAATTTTAATTAGGAATTTCTGTGGTCAGTCGGGGCGAATCTGATTGTTATTGTAGATTTCATTTTCAATCAAAAGAAAAAATATATTTTTATTTCCTCGCATTGGAAACAAGACTTCATGTGAAAATAAATTAATATAATATACTTAAATCAACCATTGAGGGCTTGAATAGTAATTATTGACATATTAGTCAAAGTTAGTTTATTAAAAAATAAGTATTATTACATAAACATAAGCTTAAGCCAGTTGTGTTGCGGTAAGACCGCGTCTAACTGCAAACAATTTTAGGTTCGGTCTTAGCCCCAGGGAATGATTATATTTACATTACTGTCACTCAAAACGCTATATCACAAAATTTGGGGTAAACTAAGAAATAGAGTATCTTCTATGGAGAAGCAGATCATGGATCCTGCCATAAAAACTGATAATAATACAAAAAATATAAGTAAATATTGGTCGTAGGTCTAAACTTTAACACTAAGAACTGTTGCTTTTTGGAGACAAAAGAGCTCTGATTTATCAGAGGGCCGACTAATGGTGGATCCGGTATAAATTACTACGACTACAATTAACGACTACAGCCTATATATAGCCTATAGTAGGTACATTATGTAGTATAACTGATGGAGATTGGAATGAGTTATTTGTTTCTTAATGGGAAATATGCTTTCCGTTTCTTGTGGATTTCTCTTTGATTGATAAGGTTGTTATATGTTTTATTGAATGTATTGGGTTTTTTTGGCTGTGTTGTGTTAATTATTTATTTAGATTATACAAATCATTATAAAGAAATGAAAGCTAACAAATATAGATTTGTTATAGCAAATTAGTATTTTTTTAACATCTTCTATTTGTTTTCTTCTGTCATATTCTTTAGTTAATCACTTCATGGTAAAATATTTTTATAAGGGACTTTTCTTTTCATTATAATATTATATATCACATTTATTTCACACAATTGTCAGACTGGTAGCACTGTATGTATTCACACAAGTATTGCCAATCCTGACGCAGGGGCACCAGCTTGCGACTCAGCGCGACAGGTTGTTGGTTCGATTACCACTCGAGGAAATTAAATATTTTATATTTTCCTTTCTTCGCTCTTGTAACACAGTAAAGCGCGGCGTTGAGTTTCACCACTCAACATACATAATATAAAAAAAGGAATGTTTATTCAATCTACTTAGGTAGAAAATAGATTAGATTCAAACTCCGAATAAAATTTAAATTAACTTAAAACACACAATTTTTGTCCCAAAATATTGTATCGGCGCGACGTAACAACGGCGCTACTTGTCGGCAATTAAAAGTGAAATATTGTTTTAATTAACAAATACAGCCGCTCACTACTCTTGTTAATTACACTGTTTATTGTGATCTTGATTGAAGTGAGTTCGTTCTTAACGTGAATTCTGAAATTGAGGGCTAAGGCTTTTAAAGTGGCTTTTGCAGAAGCGGAAATATTTATTCTTATTTGTTTGTTTATATAGAACTAGCATTTACCTGTTGCTTCGCCCGCATAGTTTAATTGAAATTGAAAGTTGGACGAAAAGTGGGGAATGGAGTGTTTTAAAGTTACGTCCCAACTGCCTAGCCTGCCATACGCGGGATACAGCGTGAAGCTGATTTTAATTTAAAAAAGCTATTTTGGGAACTGAAAGAATGACGATATAATCGTGAGCTATATTTTTAGGGTTCCTTACCTCAAAAAGCAAAAACTGATTTTTTATAGGATCACTTTATTATCCGTCTAGCAACGCCATTTATGTCGAGATTGTGTCAAATAATAAGCTGAAATGAACTCTAAATATTCAGGTCTATGATCCCTTCTAGCACACAATAAAAACATCTAATCCAATGCAATTAAAAGATGAACATTTATGCATCCTTTTAGCAGGCTCGACGGCTGTTTACCGTCGACTCACAGTTATCCATGAAATCTGGCACGAAGTAAAAATAAACATAAGTTTATCAAATTTTATAAATTGTACCCACTTCCCGTTGCCCTACAATCCAGAAACTTGTACGAAACCAACTATAAATTATAATTAAATAATTATTACAAAACATTTAATGTATATTGTTAGCCTCGGGATAAATTCTATCAAGAGAACAATACAACTCGTGCTGGAAATTCACAGGTATTATGTGAAGAGATGGTGATTAATTTATTATTAATATATCATTTGTATGATAAAGTGGTTTCATTGTTGTTGTAGAGTGGTTAGGTTAAGCAGTGGTCGGTGGAACCGGATATTGATGGGTGTGCAGACAGCTTTCATGGTTTGGGTAAAAATACAAAAGATTTGTACTTTTTTTATCATATTTGTCTGAGATATCTCTGTATCAGTATATACTGAGATGAAAAAATATTTAACGTTGATTTTTTCTTAGCTTCGCGTTGTATCCCACACATACCAGGATAGGCAGAGGGCACCCGAAAATTTAGTGTTAAGACACTCCGGCTAAGCCACTCCGTCCTTCAATAAGACTGTTCCATTCCCCACGACAATTAAATAAAATAAATATAAACATTTCCTAAATCGGATATTGAACTAGCAACCATCGCGCGTACTACAACTACCCTACTAAAAATACATCTAAATATATAGATCAGGACCTATCATTTCAGCATTTCCATCACGTCTCACTGCGTAATTGGTCTGAACGTTTCAGATTACCGTTTACTCTATACCGGCGGAGATAATCTGAGTTACAATAGACTATCTGATAAGACATCTATTAGGTGTTCAGTCAACCGACCTAATTTGTACGTGCAGTTTATTTGTAACGAATAGTTTATTGATGGGTAGTTGGTTTTGAAAAGGTTTGTTTACTTACCTTTGGGTTTGAGAAAGAAATAAGATATTTTTTTTTGCTTCACGCTGTATATTTGGCGGGATACCCAGGGCAGGGAAGAAGGTTACATAAAGATACAAAGAGATCCCCTAGCAGGGATATTTGGAGACGTTCATGACTATGGAAGCTAAGAAAATTGCAAAGAAAAAGAATACTATGGCATATAGCAAGGCAGGCAGAACCGTTTTGGTGGCGGCGCGGCGGCGGAAAGGCGGTACCTAGTGTTAAGAAACTCCGTTTCCATTTTGAAGGGTGAATTATTCATCTACTCGCCCTGACAACAAGATAGGCTCGGCGTTGAGTTCCACCATTCAATATCTCGAAAAAACGGCGCATGGGTAACGAATTGTTTTAATAGTAAGTTCCCTTTGCCTATCCAACTCTCTATATGCAGGATATAATATGAAGCTCTAAAAAAGTATACTTTAGTAATAAAAAAAACTGTGTTTTTACAAAAAAGGAAGCTATTTTTAAATAGACAACGGGACTGCAACATGACAGTATATTGTTGTATGTAACATACATACATTGCACATGTTCGTAGTTTCGCTGTTCTGCACTTAAAAAATATCACGTTTTTGTATGAAATAAAGTTGAGTGCGACCTTTACAGTGAAACGTACGGCATGAAATATGTTTTTGTTCTGTTATACGACGCTCTCGTAGTCTACATAACTACTTATAATCTAAAAGGTTTGTTAAAATGGTAATAGGACATGTATACGTTCAGAAGCTAGTCGGGGCGCAGGTGTACAAGCATGCGACTGTAAGCGCGACAGGATGTGGATTCAATCCCAATTCAATGAAATGAAATATTTAATGTTTTCATTTCCTCTGATCCGCCACTTAATACTAAATGCCTACGGAATGTGAAGAAAAGTGAGAATTGGAAGTGTCTTAATGGGAATGTCGTCTCTTAAAATTAGATTCCCAGGTTCTCCCCTATCCGGTATGTACGTGATCGTATATGGAAAAAGCTTTAAAAATAATTAAATTCGAATACATTCACCTTATACTACCAATCAATATAAAAGTATTAAGTTCTTTCGTTTTTCGCTTAACTGGAATAAAAAAAATAATTTAAATAAAAAAATAAAGTATGCGTACAAGATTTTAAATGGATTATAATCGAGGAAGCCGTGACGCAATTTACGTACGGCGTTAACTTTCACCACGAAAGTCAAAAAATAAATTGAAAGGTTACGGAGTGTCTTAGCATTATACTTCTTCTGCTTATCACCACTAAGTACTCACCCCCACCACAGGTAGCGGAACACAGCGACCCAGGCGTAGACAGCCAGTGGTACCTCGGCCGGGAGCACGACGACCCGTCACCTCCGCAAACGCCGCACTCGTCGACGCGCCGTGTGGAGCCCACTCGTAGGTCACAGCCCACTCTCTGTTGATTATTTAAAGATAATTATTAATTACGAATAATAATTCTATTATATTAATAAATAATAGGTCTTCTATTTTCTATAGATTTTTTTAATGTTGGTTGCACCGCTCAACACAATTTGAGCGTTAGAACCTAATTCTCTTCGTAGCTTTAAAAGAGCGGAAAATTGATAATAATTTAATAAATTGCCAGAGTAACATATAAACTCATTACTACAAAAAACAAGTACACCACTGCACCACAATGGTCTCATAGAATATATAATAAAGGGATTTTTCTTTTGACGTACGGAATCTTTAAAATGTAATTATTTTAATAACATAAAACTCAACGTCGTATTAAATCTACAACAACGGACGCTACGCCGCAACCGTGTCAATAAATAAATAATTAAATAATATATACATCCTCATATATTCACACAACAGTATAACGCAGAAGCCGATTATTAACCAGTTCAGAGCAAATTACCGAACCACGGTGTTTACGTTGTATTCCGAATATAAAATAAGCAGGGAAAGCAGAGGAAACCTAGTGTTAAAACCCTCCGTTCTTAACTTTACGCCCAAATTTTGGGACATTGCGTGTTGTGTAGTTAGCCTATTATTATTCATGCATTTAATTTGTCTGGGTGGAAATCAAACCTACAATCGTCGCATTGACAATTACAAGTGTAGTAATATAATTTTTGTTTAAGATTCACGTGATTTCCCTCAAAGTTTATAGTAGCATGTTAGGCAGAAAGAGTCTAAAGGAGTCTTTAGATTGAAAATCGAACTCATAACTAGCCCTGTTTAGAGTCACAGGCTTGTGCCCTGCGCCACGACTCCTGACCTACCAAAATAATTTACTTCCTTCAAGTTATAAAGGCTGATACATATATCTATCTATATATACAACAATGGCGCGCCTCATCATTTATTCAACATTCCGAAATCGAGTCGACACTCGGTTCCAAACATTCGTACCGAAATTTCCGATTATCATATTTAAGTGGATGCGTTGTCTTTTTCTCTTACAACATTTTGTGGTAAGCGAGAGAGAGAGATGGAACACATAAGTTTTATTTTATACAATCATTCACAGTAACACTGTTTAATTACAGACGACAGTTACGCAAAGCTAAAAGATATGAGAATATAAAAGTACTGTTATAATGTATGGCTAACGTTACTTGGTGGCAGTGTCTTCAAATATTGTACTGAGATCTTTTATACATAAATTATCTAAGGTTTCGTCTCTATGGTCAAATCGAAATAACTAAGGAAGAATTTACATTATAGTGCCGGTACATTTTCGGTCCGATCTCAGTTTGTTAAAATATTCTGATATGAGAAACAATGACGGCGCTCATACTAACGTTCCGGTCAAGTTCCGGTCCTATCGCGTATATTAGAATATTTCTCATACAAGTATATGAGATCGGACCGAGAACGGACCGTGACGTGATAGTGTGAATCCTCCCTAAAAGTACGGTACGATGCAGATATATTCTGAAATTAAATAGTATCCAGTATTATGGACATGGATAGAAGGAACCAAACTACTCCATTCCTAAATTTCCGTTAAATTTTCTCGTAATATTGCGTGTTGACGAAACTCAACACCTCAATTTGTTTTGAAAGAGAAAGAAATGTAAATAGTTTAATTAAATTTATTAACATGTCCCTAGTAGGAATCGAACCTACGACCGTCACGTTTGCAATAATTACCTAAAAATGCTCTTCTTTACGCTACAGCAAACATCTACTCAACGTTATTAACTCTCTTTTGCCATTTCCAAATATTATTTTTTTTCCCACTTGCAAGCACATTCGATATTATATACTATTATAAAAAAACTCAAAACCTTACTCTTATAAATTCCCTTAGAAATGATATAAAAAAGTAAAGATAACATATAAAATGTAAAAGTTTTATCACAACCCGGCCTTACACTTTACAGGACGTGCCCAATAAAAACTTGTACCGATAGCCACTTAGATTTTACAACAAAATTAACAAAATGTCACGTATTCGCATCACCAACTTCCTGAAATGTCCAAGAAGTCATGAAACTTTTCACTCGCCACCGCCACCACCGCCGCCACCGACCGACGTCTGTGTTTTGCATAATTTCATATATTATTTAAGTGGAAACTTTGGTAGCATTTACATAATCCTGTTCGCTCCAAACGAATACTAATTTGACTTTGTTTGAGGATTCAGGATTGAAATCGGTTGATCGAGTGATCGCTGATGTCTAAATAATAATATTTGTATACCTACAAGGCCATTGTTGCCCAGTGGAATATTGAATAAAAATACGAACGCGTTGTGGGTTCGCGTCCCATTCGAGGGGTCTAAGAGCGGCGTTGAGTTCCGTAACTCGGTATGTATCTAATATTTCAAAAATTGATCGGAACCTGAGAAACGATGAGTAATAAAATTAAATGCCCTCTGCTTACATTGATATATAAGGTCGGGGCAAAAGTATTTTCGTATTCTTCATACTAAGGAAAAAAAAAAATTTGGTATAGTTTTTTATTTATTTATAATATGTATGTGCCGTTTTGATCGATGACTTGTTGCCATCTTATGAGTAGTGCCATGATCCCATTCCTGTAGAAATTTTGAGATTTTTGATTAAAAAAATCTGACAGGTAGTGTTCAGTGTTCTTTTGAGTTTAGCTTTATGCTTCCTAAAGAGTTCTGCAATTACCGAAACAGGTGAAAATCTGATGGAGCAAGGTCATGGCTGTACGGAGGATGCATCAACACACCTCAGCCATGCTCTCTCAATTTTTGTTGCGTGGCTATAAATTAATGCGGTCTGGCGTTGTCATGATGGAACACCACGCCCTTCCTATGGACCAGCTCAGTTTTTCTCAATAGCTTTTTTTAACTTCATCAGTTGCTGACAGTAGAGATCAGAATTCACAGTTTTATCCGGTGGCAAAAGCTCATAGTGGATTATTTCTTTTCAATCTCACCATACACACTTAGCATCATTTTGTTCCGAGTCAGGACGGGCTTTGCCACGGTCTGTGGGGCTTTTCCATGCTTTATGCGGCCATAATTTTTTTCGCACATTCTTATTAGTCACTCATTTTTCATCATTTCAGAATTGTTACGTTTCAATAAAGAATCGCAGATGGAAACACGTTGCATTAGGTTTCCCTCAGTGAGATCATATGGTACCCAAATGTCTAGTTTTTTTTGTACCCAGACTTTCGTAAATGGCGTAAAACTGTTTTATGATCAACATCCAGTTCTTCAGCAATGTCGTAGCTACTAATGGCCATGATCAGTCATGTCAGAGCGAACCTCATCTTTCACACTGAAATTTCCAGACTCTTAACGCTTGAACCACATTTGTGCTACTCTTATTGATACCGCATTAGGCCGCGTAAATTGCACAAATTTTATTCGCGGCGTTCTTCGCATTTTTACCTTTTTTATAATAAAACTTCAAAATGTACCGAATTTCTTCATCACATAATTTCATTTTGCTTGCTTGAAAAACAATTGAAAATTGGCGGGAACTATTTAGTAGAACTCTTTTTTTTATTGAATCTTCAGAGTATCACATTAATGATATTAAAACCAGCCAGATACATTCAGTACAGCCAAAGAGGTTTGATTACTATTAATACATTCAAAATACGAAAATACTTTTGCGCTACGTTTTACTAACTTAGCTGAGTAAAACAAGGTGTACCATTAAAAACAAAATAAAGTTTAATTTAAAACAATTTTTGATTTATCAAGGGTTTTCATTCAATTGAGTTGAAATATACATAAGCTTGATGCTTTTTCTCGTTTAGATAAATAAAGGACCTAGTTTTAAGACACTCCGTTTGATACACACCGACTTACTGTCAAGACAATTATTTATGCTAAAAAGTGAGCGAACTTAATGCCTTGTTACCAAAGCGAAGAAAAGTATTTTATTCTTTCGAATGAGAATTGAATCCACAACCGTCGAGTTTACAGTCAGATGATGTTTCACTCCACAACTGTCGCAAGTGGTTATAAAAAATCATATTTCATATATAAATAATATTTACTGGTATGTCTATACAAGGACAGGGTAATCTTGAAAGTTATAATTAATGAAGCTCTCTTACAGAAGCTTCATACGATAAATGTTTGTTACAATATAAATAGATGCTTTGTTTCTGTAATTAGATTAATTATATTTAAGGCCAGTGTTAGTGCAGCGACACAAGCGTTGGACTGTAAACGCGCTAGGTTGTGGGTTCGATTTCCACTCAGAGATACAATATTTAATATTTTCATTTGTTCGTTCTGGTGCCGAGGCAAAAGCACGGCGTTGCGCCATTCAAAACGCAATGCTTCCAGAATTTCAAGGAAAATGGGAATTGGAGTGTCTTAACACTAGGTCCCCTCTGCCTACCCTGCTAATATAGAAATTATTAAATATAAATAATTAAAAAAAAGGCTAAGTAACTTCTAATCCTACTTTTTTAGAAGAGCATTCAAAATTTAGCTTTTCTTCAAAGGATTAATATTTAACTTGGAGGCATTTTTAAGACTCATCTACATAAGTAGGAAGTTATGGTTTAACAAAATTATATATCTCTGGATCCTAAACACAAGAACTAAATTAAATCCATAAAAAAAAAACAAAAAAAGCAATTTTCACTTAAAGTCAACAATTTTTAGACAATTTGCCGGAAACCATGCGAGGCAAAAGCGAAACATCAAAAATCACTACTCGCGCAAGAACAATTTCTAAAAGTCTCTTCAACCAAACAGTCCTTTATGCAACAAAAAAATGTGGATTGAAACCTCGTGACACAATGCCGGATGCGACCTGACATCATCAGAATGAGGCTGCGAAATAATAAGGCTTGGACGTGGCTTAAGTTATAAGATTAAGCGATACGCGACAGCGGTGCGTGGTGCAAAGGATTGTTAAATTAAAAAATGCTTAAACGTTTTAAATTTAAGTCCAAAACATTTTGCTATATATGTATATTATTTTAGTACAATTTCTTTAGAACTGACAATACTGACTTGTTTGCGCTAAATAATTCACAAATGTGCCATAACTCCTTATTAAAAATAATATTTAAGTTTTGATTTTAAAAGACAAAACCTTAATATTACGCTCCACGAATTCACTAACATACAAAATAATTAAAATTAACTTTAATTAATATTGTTTAGTTTATAAAAAAGCCTAAATTTTATTCTCTATCCTAACTTTAGATACAACTTGAAATACTTCAAGTGGAAAGTTTGAAGACGTATACGAATATAAAAAAAATATTTTCCGACTCACTTACAAGACTTCCTATGACTCACACCACACCCCGCAGTAATACCGAGTTGCCTTTGTCTAGGTACTATGTTTGCTCCCGTTTCTAAAATTAAAAGTATGCGGACTGGAATGTTGAGTTTTGTAATATTTCGTTTGTTCCAGAGGTACCTTTTTCATGTATGTATGTATGTTCATACATAAGTATGGAACAGGTAACATTTATTATGACACAATGGCACTTTTTTGGAGAGTTCCTTTATGTTTTACGGTTGAATGAAATGTGGGTTATCTGATACAAATTTTACTATCCCGTATAGCCTTTTATTATATTACTTGTTGGTTGATTTTTTGTTTAAATTTAATAAACTAAGTGACCAAACTTAAAAAAGGTCGAGAGTGGCTTAAAAAGAGGCTCATAATACAATGGCGTAAAAAAACATCAAAATACATCAAAGGCCTATTCTACATACATATTTTTATTGATTCGGAAGACGCATAAAGGCTTGTTTACAATATGTACTACACCGCATGAAATGAAAATTTAATTAAAATCTGTTTACTAACTCAAGTTAACTTATAGAATGAATTTCTACTGTTTCACGACTACTCACTCACCGACACTTGATTTACAGAAATACTTTTTATTTTATTCAAAATAAGGTAAAGCTTAAAGCACTTACAGGCTCAAAGTATGCTATTTGTCACCTGAAAAGCTTTACACTTAAGCTCAGCGAATAATCTCTTCAGGTATGAAACACCAAATAACTTATATCACCTTTTTTGGTTTACAAAAGGTTTCATTTTTCTTCAGGAGTTGCATGAAAAGGCAATTTCTTTCCGTTCATTTCATGGCGTTTAAGCAAACCATAAGGGCACGTGTGAGAGCAAAAATTTCAAAAGAGACGAAAACGTACGTGAATTGGCCACTTTGAGGCTCTTTGACTTACGATTGAATATCGATCGCTTAGTTGTGTGAATACTATGTAAATATGGTATATTCATACATATTTGACTCGTTTTAGCCTATGGCTTCGCCCCCGCGGTGAAATGGAAATAACTAAGTTGCATCGAAACTATTAACATGATGTAGTATGTCTTTCTCGATAAATTCTATGAAAAAATATTTTAATTCGAACGAGTAGTTTTTCCAAATAACACTTCAGCTATATAATATAAATATAGAAAAATACATAGATAATATATACTCAATTATTTAATAATATGCATATGTATTTTAGTTTTTAAAAAAATAATTTGATTTAATCCGTGTTATAAACCTGCTTAAATTTATTTTATTTAAATAATATGTTTGGTTGAATATTTATCTGGTATTGTATTGTATTTAAGCAGAGATAACGGCTTTTATCATATTACATTAACAATATAATACCGAATGAGCCGCGGCGCCGGGGCACAAGCGTGTATACTATAAATGCGACAGGTTCTATTACCACTCGAAGAAATGAAATATTTAATATTTTCATTTTTCACCGGTGTCGAGGAAAAAACGCGGCGTTGAGTTCGACCACTCAACACGCAATGCCTTCAAAATTCAAACGGTTATCGTCCTGAAGCACAAATACACACAACATTTAATTAATATAGCTTTATACATATAACACATAACAGGATAGGCAGAAATAACCTAGTGTTAATACACTCTGTCCTAAACTATAAAATTAATAGAAAGTATTGTGTCTAAGCAAAAGATGTGGGTTCGATTTTGGCAAATGAAATATTTTTATAAATACGCTACTCAACACGCTCTTAACATCAGACACTCCCTCCACCCACACTGCTGTATGTGTGATACAGCGTAATTTCAATTAAGAAATAAAAGCATAGTTATTATCATCTTATAATGAAATTAAATAAAATTACTTATAAAATAATAGTTTGTAATATTACATACATCTTTCTATATTTCATATATGTTAGCAGCTAATCTGCTCAGGTGTAAGACTACAGATGTAATGCTTACAAATGTACCGCGCGACTGAATAGTCCTGCGGGACGTATATCTCGTGAGATATTTGATAAGTTGGAGACCGCTTCTTACCTTGTCTAGAAGATGACAGAAACTAAAATGGAAGACATAATATAATTTTACTGTATTTATATATATTTTTGTTATTATATTTCTTTTTATTATCAGCATATAGGGTAAAATATTTCAGACCCATATCTAAAGAAATTAAATTATTAATAACGTAAACAAACACATACTACTACAAAAATACTACTAAGCGTTGCCGCCCTGCGGCGTTTCATTCTCAAAAAACATATTAGAACGAGAAAGGGATGTATTATCCTATTCTACGCATAATATATATATATATATATATATGTTTTTATGTAACTCACTGTACCTCGAAAAGAAGAGAATTGTCATACACTATTCTTGGTTATTATAGTTGACTACAGGAGCAAAATCGCATGTAAAAGTTAGTGTTAAATAAACTCTAAAAGTCTTAAAGCAATTTGCATAGTGACTGTTGCGACGGTGCCAAATTCGATTATAATTGCCGCCTTCGCAGAACATGCTGATGTTCCTCGCCGGAAACTTTACTTGAATTACCTACTGTTTTGTTTCGGAGTTATGGAGATTATTTGTTTGTGTTCATTTTGTGTGTTTATTTTGTGTTTTTAACTTAATTATTGGCGGAAGTGTGATGGAATTTAATAAGATTTTTTAGAAAAAGCGAGAAGCTGCTTGCTTTTTGCTAACACTCCATTCTGTCCAATTTTGTTAATATCGAATGATCAGCAGAGCTCGACGCCATGCTTTGTCGATTAGAGTGAATAATATTTATTTTTTATTACGCTGTATCGCGCACATTGCAGGTTAGACAGTGAAAACCTGGGAACCTAATATTAAAACACTTCGTTTCCAATAAGACACTTTTTCACCTTCCCGATTTTACATCGAATTCTGGAGTGGGAATTGAACCCACAATCCGTCACGTCCGTGGTTTACAGTCACATGCTTGTGCCACTACGCCACGAACTCCTATAAATCTGGAAAGCTATAAATAACTCTATAATATATCAATACATTGTCTTACGAAATAGAAGATAGAGGGCACGTCTTAGAACTTAGTTTATTATTATCAAATTCCACACAAAGCACTCGGATTTGATACAAGGTGTGTAAAATCGTACAAGCTTCCACCATTATACCTTGCGTCTACTAAAATGTATCGCACTAAATTATTCAAAAGGATATTAAACGGGTCCAATTTACAGGTAATGGAAGTTACTTTATTATATTATATGGCATTACGTTGTATGTTATCTATATATATAAAAGGTGCTGACTGACTGAGGTAAGACGCACGCAGAGCCGTAACCGCTGATGGTAGAAACGTGAAATTTGGGCAGATGTTTATTTTCATATTCTTCACATCCACTAAGAAGGGATTTTGAAAAATGTTAACCCTAAAGGGATGAAATAGAGGTAGAAAGTTTGTATGGAAAAAAAAATTAATCTGTACCGATTTTTATAAAATTTGAAATTCAGACTCTTAAAAGTATTTCGTTGAACACGTGTTTCATGGTTTTTAAGAATTCACCCCCTAAGGGTTCAAATAAGGGGTTGAAAGTTTATATGGAAAAATCTTTAAACTGCCACCGGTTTTTATAAAAATTTAAATTCAGACTTACAAATATTTTATTGAACACGTGTTTCGTGGTTTTTTTAGAATTCATTCCTAATAAGCGGGCGAAGCCGCGCGCGCCTTCTAGTAATTAATAATTTTTGAGGTCCTTGCGAGTTCCGCTACTCAACTCGCTATGTCTCTAGAATTCGGCGAAAAGTGGGGAGCGGAGTGTCTCAACACTAGGCTAGGCCTTTGCCGATCTTGTTACATGCGGTTATACCACGTGAAGCTGAAAAAATCGAAAAACCTACCCTTATTAATTATTGTGAGACAATACAATGGGATTTGCTACTTACTACAATACATAGAATTATAATTTCTAAATAGATAGATTGAATTCTTTTTTCCGTACTAGTTCATTTAAGGAGATTTTATAGAAAAAATATAATAAGCTATTTTATTAATATTATTTTTTCTAGCTTCACGCTGTACCCCGCATATATCAGGGTAGGAAGAGAAAAACCTTAGTGTTCGATCCTCCGTAATCCACTTTCCGCCACATCTACGAGACATTGCGTGTTGAGTGACGGAGCTCAACACCGCGCTTCTACCTTGACTATTTCATATCAAAGTCTATTTAATTATTTTAGTTATTTTAAAAATATCATTATATGACTAAATATAACAAAATAAACCTTCGATCTTATTTTCATTACGAAATATTTGATAAAAGCCCCCATTTCTGTACCCCGAACTGAATCAGAGTAGCCCTCTTTGTGTACAAACAAATGGAGGTATCAGCAACAATCTGCTATCGGCGTTAATTAATTACAGATGATTAATATTTTAGTTCACTAAAGCTTTTTTAGGATAGGAAAGTATTATTTATGGTATGAAATTGATTTTAAGAAATAGTCATGCTTAGTAGTAGCGAAAGCAATCGTGGAACAGGGGTCCAAGCGTGTGATAGGTTCTGGGTTCGTTCCCACTCGAAGAAATTAAATATTTAATATTACCATTTCTTTCTGGTGCCGAGGCAAAGTGCTGTGTTGTTCCTCAACACGCATTGCCTCCACAATTCGGCGGAAAGTGGGGAGAGGGAGTGGCGCACTGTATGAATGTAAGCTCTACGGGTTTTACTGCCACTCGGAGAAATTATTAATTTTAAATATTTTCATTTCTTCGCTATGTTTTGACGTAGTTAGTGGCTATTGTATCAGTGACGTGATACGCACGAGATTGTATTTGTCTGTTTATACTAGTGAATATATGTATGAATGATTGACTGTATGTATGAATTAGCTTCTTTCACTTCATTCTAAGCGAGTGTGTGAACGATTAAGTTATAAATGAGTACCTATGTATATATACATCTTATAGTGATCTGGTTGGACGAAGTGTGGCGTTAGATATTGTAACAGGTTTAGGTGTGATTGTCCTGATGAATATACCAATAAAAAGTAAAACCCGACTACTCTAAACACGCCAGAAAAATGAGGCCAGTCGTGGCGCAGTGGCACAAAGTGTATTGTAAAACCGACTGGTTGTGGGATCGATCCCCACTCGAGGAGATGAAATATTTATTTAAATTTATATTTCCATCTCTTCGCTCTGATGTCGAGGGAAAAGCGCGGCGTTGAATTCTGCCAACTCAACACGCAATGCCTCCAGAATTCGGCAAAAAAAGGGGAACGTAGTGTCTTAACACTAAGTTTCCTCTGTCTACTCTGCTGTGTGCGGGATACAGCGTGAAATAGTCTCCGCTGTAATTATTATATATAAACTAATAAAAAATAACCAACTATTAAGTAAACAAGTTACTTACACGTGTCATATTTTAACGTATTTTATACGTCATACTGATGCCAGTTTTATTTAATTTTATTTTTATAATGAATCTGTTTTGCTATAGTAGGTGGCGTACAACCACGGCCACAACCATTTCTCTTTATATACCGGTAAACAATGTTAGACTGTACAACAAGGGTGTACTCGTAAGTCAGGAATGCTTGTACCTGTATCATGCATATTCAATGTAATAAGCACCCTGTATACAGCGGGATTAAGACGATGATGTGTTCAATTTGCTAATTACGTGTTAGTTTCTCACGTACGATGGCTAAGTTAAATGTTATCTGGAGCATGATATTATGCATATTTTGAGGAATATATTATTGTGAATTATTCAGCTATATTTCTCTAATTTTCGGTTACTAAGTTAAAAAATTCTAGCTGGCGGAACCCAACGCTGCATCTTATTCGTTTACCTTTTTCCACATAATAATAATAAGATGTTCTATTTCATACCTTTCCGCCCAATTTTGGAATTATTGCGTGTTTAATTGCAGAATTTAACGCCACGTTTAGTAGAAAATTCTTGGTTAGAATACAATTACAGGAATCTATATAATTGTACACAAAAAAATCCAAATCAATCTATCCGCTTAGGATGAGTATTACTACGATGACATACACATATATATAACAATTATACACTTATACTTAACGCCGTATCCCGTATTTAGCTGAGGGGCAAAGGGAATGTAGTGTTAAAACACTCCGTTTTCCACGCACCGCATAATTTCACATCGCACAGTTTCACAACACTGTGGAACAGAACACAGTGCTTTTTCTAACTGAGCGGGGAAATAAATATAATTTAAATGTGATTCTTCAACATGGAGACGGAACTCACAACTACCGTCATTACAGTCAGATGCGGTTCCACTGCACTATAACGACCTCAATTATATGCGTATATAAGATTATTAAGTACACGGTATAGACTTTTTTCTTTTGATATAATTTGCTTGAATGAATAAAATGGTTTCAAAGCCGGTGGTCAAAGAAATTCACTTAAAGCATTCAGCGATATTGTAAATTTTCTATTTCGTTTTTAATAATATTCTTAAGAAATACATTCTGATTTGAAAATAATATTTAAAAATGTAATTTTCTTCAATATTGACAGATTAGTTTAATAAATTAGAAGATGTTTATAAAGTTTTCTTCTATAGTGATTATTAAACAAATAAAAATTGATAAAATAAATGATGACTAAGTTATGATTTAAATTAAGATTAGACTTTAGTATTAAATCTAGTTTAGTTTTATATATTTTTTTTTATATTTGTCAAGATTAAAAAGCAGTTTCGCGCTTTTCCCTACATATCAGAATAGTCAGGTATCTAGAGTTAAGATACTCCGTTTGAGATAATCACATAATTTGTTTTTTTTTTCAGCTTCACGCTATATCCCTAGCCAGAAAGAATGGAGCGCCCAACGCTACGGTTTCCCCATATCTCTTTTGAATCGTCCACTGTCATCAAACTCTTCATACATGCCCTAAGAGAGGTCCTCGCGTTTGTTACGTGACCTACTTTTAGTATCATCGATACTCTGTTCTTGAAGGTCATCCAAGGTTGCCCATTCTTTGGTGGTCTCTCTCTCTCTCTTCTTTTTTTCTTTTTCTTTTTTGCTATTTCTTCACAACATTTTCTGTTGACGTGCCCAAACCACCTGTACACGTTCTTCTGCATTCTCATCGTGACATCCTTGCCTGTCAATCTGTGTATCTCTTCATTGCGAATTCGGTCAGCTAAAGTGATTTAACATATCCTATAAAGAGATAACATCTCCGCAGCATCATCTCTAAAAATATTCGCCCCATTGACTTTCGAACTGATCATTCCCAAATAGTAACCCATTAGCCTACTTAGTTAGTGAAATTCTTAGAAGTACTATAAATGTAAGTAATGTATACGGCGTTGAGTTCCACCACTCATAACAAAGAAAGTGAGAATTTAGTGTCTTGTATCTATCATATCTGTATAATCTCTGAATAAAAAGCTTGAAGCTGTTTCTTGTTACAAATTTATATAAATATAACAAAAAAAGTTACGCCTACATGTCATTATAATACCGCGAAGTTTGTTTCATAAACATTTGTACCTAACAACCTTTACGATATTATAATAAATGACTTCGCTCCCCAATTTAGTTGATTCATGTATCACTTTTTTTATCTCCCTGTATATAAGGCGGGTAAATAGAAAAAAGATATTAAAACGACATGTCTATTATTATAGAGTTAATTTGTACTGAACAAAAATAATGCGGAGGAGAACAGCGGAACGCCGTATATTCTTTAATCAGAACGAGGAAAACCCAGATATTTCATACATTAATATACTAAGTTTTTCAAAATTTTATCTAGAATAATTGCGAGTACAGTCAGAAGCAATATTAATATATTAACTTATTTTATTTTATAAAAAATTAAAGATCTATACATATATTAGTTACGACAAATACCACATGGAAACATATAGTTATGTGAGAAAAAGATTAAAAATAAAACAGATTATAGTAAGATTTGTCTCTACAAGGAAAAAAAAAAGTTAATTATAAATTGCAAACAATGACAAAGACTATACCTATCTATACACACCTACTAAAATGTTCTTAGAAAAATAAATCGCTTACAAAACCTCTCAGCGACACCTTATTAATAGTCAAAAAGCGTACCAGAAAAAAAGCTCAACAAAAGCTCGCGAGAGAAACGAAAAGTCATAAAATGTGAAAACTTGTACATTACTGGCGAAATATTTGTGTCGCTACAAGCGGAATAGATAATTGCCCTGTTTTGAATGCGTAGTGGTGTAGTATATAACTGTAATAATGACGATGAGGTGAGTTTAGGTTCATTTTAGTTTGAAAAAAATAATTTTGTATTAAACTAGATTTTATCTACAGTTTCGCGTAGCAGTCAAATTAAAATAATAAAAAGCTTTATATAACACATGACACAATCTAAATAATTATAATATAGGGAAGAATTTAAAATAGCTCAACTCAATTGAATGTGATTTCCACACAACGGAATTCCGTTCCGAGTGGAAATCGAATCCACAGTAGTCGCGCTTACCGTGACACGCTGTATTATTGCGCTACGACGGCTTTAATATTTTTTTAACTATTATGATATTTTCGTTATACCTAATTCACTCTACAGAAAAATCCAATAAGTAACTAAGTTAACAAATACACACACACACTACAGCTTTATTTTACCAATAATTGACCAAAAACATCAATAAATACTGTCAATTCTCAAAACCAAAGCTAAAAGGCACAAACGTACCCTCGTCAATAGTAAAGTGAGACAGCCTTGATTCGAATCCACTACATATTCTAATTTAAGGATCTATTTTGTCGCTTATTTTGTTTGACAACACTAAAATTTGGATTCCATTGGGAATTTCGATATTTATTTCGTTTTGTTTTATTTGTATTGTATCGTCGTTTGTTTGGTGTTTTTCTGATGGGGATACTAGTTGAAGTGAGTCACTTTACTTGTGTTAAAAATAAAAATGTTTATATAGTTCTT